>JBBDHG010000094.1:3567500-3782500 GCA_037951165.1 Lophius americanus
GGGTGAGAATCCTCATTGAGATTAAAATATCTTCCCCCCAAGAGTGACTTGGCCAAGAGAGGAGCCTAGAAACTCTTAGAATAGATTGAAACAATACAAAATGTGTTAAACTCTCAAACGATTCAAATGAGAGAACACAAAGAATCACAAACTCATTAAATCTAGTCCTAAATGTTTACATGTCATTTCAGAAACAATTGTAGTGTCATGGAGTGATATTTTCTTGAACCTTCAAGATAGATTTAAACTCCAGAGTAACAAGTTCTGATAGTTCAGTTCCTTTTGCATGTTATCTCCAGGTTCAACAGCTTCCTCCCACAGTCCAGAAACATGTAATATGGGAGAATTGGAGACTCAGAAATGTCTGTATATTGTCTGTCAGTCCAGTGATAACTTTTTTTTTGATTTGTGATTTTGTACTCCCCGCTGATTTTTGACTGTCTCCTTACTGGCTCATTGTGTCCTTGAAGGATTAATTTTGAGATCTATTCTTTGATTTTAAATCTTTAAAATGGTCAACACAACCTTACATCTCCGACCTCATACAAACATTTTTATGTCACTGAGGTACACGGACCAACTGTCTTGTTATCCCTAAATGAAAGCTGAAGTCCAGTGGCAACCATGTCAGTTAAAGCCCCCACACTGTTTTTTTTTAAAATCACGCTTTAAAAGACATCTGTTTTAATTTCTAACTAACTCAAGATGATATTTATGCATTTGTTGATTTTTTTTTTTTTTAACATAAGCTTTGTGCTTCTCTTGTGGGACTCTAATATTTATTGACAAAACAGTACTTTGGTCCACTCAGTTGTTTTTAAAAGTGTGTATAAGTAAAGTAGTTGAGATTCATTCCTATTTACCTCCTGAGATTACTCATTTAAATCATTTTTGTCTCTGTAAGTGTTTTTGGACTGTCCTGGTGTAAGTTTTACTTGGACCTGATTATTTTCATCGACCCTGAGTAGTTTTTTCATACTGTTCTGTTGATTCACACAAAGTTAATTAAAGGTGAAATTTTAAACCCCTTTTACACAAGTTCCTATTATTACCAGGGTTCTTATTTAAATCAAGTGATGCCTGGTGGTTAAAATTACCGTTAGAATCAAGTAACACAAGGTCCCCTCAAGCCTGCTCAAACTGTTTAATTTGGAACGACAGGATCGCTTAAAAAAAAGAAAGAAAGAAAGAAATCTCACCACGCCCTCATTTCCCTGGAGGAGGTGAGCCGAGAGGAGCACAGGGTACGCTACCATTGATAAGCTTTCGCAAGCTCAGTGACAGAAACTTGCCATTGAAGGAAAACAGAGTTATCATTTAGGTATTGTTGACCCGAACAAGTTTAATCCTGATTCTGACCCACAATATCAGGGAACTCTCTGGGACCCATGTCAGATCTGTGCACTTCTGCTGAGATATACTCCTACTGTAACTTAATACCACTGATATACAGTGTATATATGTATATATGTATGTATATACACATATATATAATCAGTATATATGTACATATATATGTATATATAATCAGTATATGTGCATATATATGTATATATATATTTATATATATCTATATATATATATATATACATATATAATCAGTATATATGTATATATATATATGTATATATAATCAGTATATGTACATATATATGTATATATATATTTATATATATCTATATATATCTATATATACATATATAATCAGTATATATGTACATATATATATATATATACATATATATAATCAGTATATGTACATATGTACATATATATGTATATATATATACATTTATATTGTATTCTGTATTTACTGTATGTATACTGTATTTAAATTTTGATACTTGGGTTTGTGGTGCGCACCTGCCATATGCAAAGTAATCGTTTGCCGGTTACATCAATTACTACGTGTCGATTTATTCTAGTTAAATTTTAACATTCATTTAAAATTATAACTTGTCCTCTAGTAATATTAAGAAAATTATAATATAACAAGAGAAAAGTAATACATCATTACATAAAATTCCAAATCAAAAAAATTAATTACTTTATTGTCATAATATTACAATTTTATATACGTAATTTTATGAATTGAAGTTTGCAATCTCATGTTTAATTGAATTTTTCTATTTGGCCCTAAGTCTCCACTATACATTCTAAACTGGAAGCATTATTTTTTTTCCTTTTATTCATCATGCCAACCTATTCACAAGTCAATGTCTATTCTGTCTTTGTACTTATATTCGTTGTAAAGCGCTGAGCAATGTTGGTGATACTGGTTGTAATTGGTGGCTAAACAAATAAAGGCTTTTATTCTAATAACTGTCATAATAAATATTAAATGATAACATATTATGTATAATTATCACCACCCACAAAAATATAGGAATAATATTGTATGACCAATGCATTTCTATATTTATATTGTACATTTTGATAATTATGTAAGATTTGATTTAGTAGCTCCCAATTTAAGATGCTTTCTTTTTAAAATGTCTGGTACTGAAAACATTGAAATAAATATTATTTTGCAAGTTTGTCAGTGAGCAGGTATTCATTTTTTGTTAGTTTTGGTCGGTAGATCAAAAAGACACCACCCTAATCCTAATATTGAATGTTGTGTATTTGAATAGATGCTGCATAAATTAATAGAAATGTTTTCGAGAGGAGGAAAATTACAGAGGGCCTGAAGTCATCGGAGAGGAATGTGGTCTGGTTCACAGTCAAACTTTTGAACCTCACCCATTTCCCACCAGATCTGCCCCTGGAGCCACTCTCTTCTCTGCTGGACACACAATGTTGTAGAGAGCACAATCTCTCTCATCAGAGTTATCGCCACAGTCGTTCTGCTTGTTGCAAGTCAGCGTGGAATTGATGCAGCGTCCTGCAGCACATGGGAACAATAAAATGTTTTTATGGGTTTTATCTGTGTGTTTTCGATTTGCAGTACGCATTATTTATGTCTCATGTTGTAAATTAAAAAACACTGGTCACCATTGTCACACTTTAAGTCGTCTCTGCAGTCAATGGGGGGTAACTTGCATTCTGAGGAGGGATGACAGGGCCTCTCCTCTGTCAGCACCACACTACAGGCCGATCCACCAAACTGGGACGGCCTCACCACAGAGCGCGTCCGAAACTGTGGCAACGACCCGATAGAGAATCAATCATTTTGACACATTGAATTAATAGCCTTGGGAGCAGAATTTCTTGTTTTAAAAACAAAATACCATGCATCTTTGAATGCTATAAAATTGTTGTGTTTGAGAATCTTTTTAGATTGGTGTTGTTGTTGGAATTTTTCTCTTGCGTTTTAATAAAAGGCCCGTAGTGAATGAATAGAACCTTAACAAATATTATAAACTGCTGTAAGACTGAATACTTTTGCATAAAAAGATTTTATTGCCCCTAGACCAGTATCCAATCCAATTAGTACATTTGTTATCATGAGAATCTGCCATCTGTCCAAAGAACAAACATTTTGACTTGCATTATATATATTAACTTGTTATATTATATTATTTCATTGTTATATTTGTTATATTTTACATTCATCAAGTAATCCAGGCAAAATAAACAATAAGTAATCCAGATGACCTTACATGTTTAACACAATTGCTTAAACATGATTAAACTTTCTTGCTTTACAGATTAGTTGTGCATAATAGGAAATTATCCAACTGAAATGTGTAAATATTCTTACTCTTGATGAGGAAGAAGAACGCCACATAAAAGTTAAAATGTAGGGATGAGAAATCTGGAAAATGGTGACCAACTAATTGTTTGTATTAATATTACATTTCTAATGTAAGAATTATTTTAGTCTCAAACACTCACATCAAAGATTCTGTTATGTTATGTTATGTTGTCTTCTCCTATATATATAGCTTATTTTATCCTACCTTATCTTATATTATCTTGTCTTATCTTGTCTTAACTTATTTCATGTTATATGTTAAGGATGCATCTGTTGTGTGGGATGAGGAATATGAAATATGTTTGTGGTTGGATTTCTGCTTCCTGCCTTTTTCCTTGCGCAGGGTGAGCAGTCTGACCAGGACCCAAACTCTGTAAGCTGGCAGTTGATTGGACACCTCTGCTCATTACAAGCTCTCCTGTCATATTTCTGACAAAGCTGAGGGCAGCTGTTCTTCCAGTAGTACCCATCATCATGCTGGAATGTCCTGTCAGAAGAAAAAGGATCGTTACCCACAGCATCTCAAGCACGGATCACAAATATACCTTCATCACCCCCAAGAGGTAGTTTTTTGCATTGTCAGCAGTTAAAAGCCAACAATAAATAAGACATTAAAACAGTAATAAAAACATCAGAGAAACAATGACCATTACATATCATATTCAATTATAGTTCATATTTTACTCACTTAGGGGCAGTCCGTTAAAAAAAAAAAAATATATATATATATATATATATATAATATATATTTATAGATATATATATTATGAGTCCACGTACACACACAAAAACAAACACACGCAATTTTAGTTCCTATTTTATTCATTAGGGGGAGCCATGTTGTGGAAAACATTTTCTCTTGACATATTATATATTTATTTCAATTGTAAATATTTTATAATAACATTTGTTTAACGCCGGTTTTAACATACTGAGTATACATATAGCCATGGGCTGATAAAATTCTGCTTCGGGCTAGGGGATGGCTGTAATTAATTCCCCCTTCTTCACAACCGTTTGAATGTGGAGTGTTAGAGCACACTCCCAATACTCGCATCAAAATCCCACCATGTGGTGATGCACGTCCACTGTGCCGTGTCTAACCTAAGTCTCCTCTGTGTGCCATGGTTGCAGGTCCTGGAGCAGGCCGTCCAGGACCCCCAGGGGTAACGCTCACAGAAACAGGCCAGACCAACAGAGACCCAGCAGATGAGCTGCAGCAGCAGAACCAACCGGCCGGAATGAGCCATCAGGGATCTTCAGACTGGTTTCGCCTCCTCTGGAAAGAACCAGACTAGAAAAAATTCTTACTTCATTAGAGTTTTTCTTTCTCTGATTAAGTATTTGTTTCATTGTAACAAAATATACTGTTCTCGCCTAAAAGCCAATAATCAAGTTTCCACTTTATTTTTTGCAAAATGTTTAAAGTGCACAATGCTAGATAATAATGAAACACTACTTTTAAGTCATAACCAGAGGTTATGGTGTGTTCATATAGCCCCCCTACTGGAATTGGTGGTAATTTGCAGTCAAAGTCCCTCACTGGGGTCAGAAAACCAATATTTGGTATACATTTTGGCTTCATTGGTACAGTCCAACTCAGGCAAATGGAACTGAGTCCAATCCTATTAAGGCCATTTTAGCCGGGATAGAAATGTTGTTGTTGTTTTTGTATTAATCAGAGATTACTCTCACATAGTAACAGGTCCAACTTTACTGACGCTGAAAATTGTTTATTTTAGGTCTACCTTTCCAATGACACGGAGGTTGTAAAAATACACTTGATAGATGTGGAGCCATTTTTTGTTTATTTTGGGTATGTAATTCTGACCAGGCTAACGGTGGGTAGACATGCCAAAATAATACCGCTATATAGTGGATAGTGAAAACATCCCACTAAACATTTCATTACCATGCTCCTATATATTCTCCTGAAAAAAAACACCACCGCTAACATTTGTCAAACTTTAAAGACATCAAATCTTCCGGCCTTTTCTCCATTCAAATACATAATAAATGTACAATTAATTATATAATAATAATAATAATTTAATCTTCAATAACTACAGCGTTAACATAGATCCATTTAATACTTTGAGCTGGATAATGATTAAAAAAACATCCTATACATTCTAAAACTACTTCAGATTTGTACTTGAGTACAGTACTTTAGTAAATTTACTCTGTTCCAGTGGTAGCATTCTAGGAGATACACAAATAAATGCTATTGGTGCGAGAGAACCTTTTTGGTTCGATAAATAAAATTATAATAATAATTATAAGTTAAGTTATAAGTTTGTTCTGTTGATATGTTTTGTGTTTTACTCAGATAACCTTTGTTAACCTTGTTATTTAACCATCTGGCACAGTTTTTATATATACATATATACATTTTTATATATATTTTCTTTTCAGTAATTTACTGGTAAACTGAAAAATGTACAAGAATACAGTAATTAACTGCTATCTTGTGTGGTCTGTTGATGGTCCTCCCTCTAATCCTGAACTCCTTAGGAACCTACGTCAGGATTGTGGTTCAGCCCTGCATTCAACACCATCATCCCAGCTCTACGCCGAGAAAAGGTGTGCCAGCTGACTGCCTGACATGCCTGATTCCATCTGCAGATGGATTACTGACAACCTGGCTGACAGGAAGCAGTGCGTGAGGCTGGGTCATTAAGTGTCAGATTCTCTGACCATCAGCACCAGTTCCCCCCAAGGCTGCAAGGTTCCTTCCCATCTGCTCTTCTTCCTGTACCCCAACAGCTGCACCTCCAGCCACCAGTCTGTTAAACTCCTGAAGTTAGCGGGTGACACCAGCCTCATCAACTCAGATGGGCAAACTGGTGCAATCAGAACAACATGGAGCTGAAGGCGGTTAAGTCAGTGGAGATGGTTCTGGACTTCAGGAATAACGCAGATCCAAACACACCCATCACCCTGTTTGGCTCTTTCATTATCATCGTGGAGTCTGTTCGCTTCCTGGGAAGCATCATCTCCCAGTACCCCAGATGGGAGTTGAACATCTGCTTCAGTGATCAGGTGCAATCTGCAGTCTCTTCAGGACCCAGAAGCACAAGATTGTAGCCAACACTTCTCACCCCGAACATTATCTCTTTCAGACTCTCCTGTCTGTCACACCACTTAAAAATGGTTCATCTTCCCATCGGCTGCTGGACTTCACCGTAACAGGGTGTTACCCCCATCCTCCCCCTGCCTTATTGCACCTTTTATTTTTTGCACTACTGCACTGTCACTTTTATTATATATTCATAGTACATGTTTGTTTTAATTTCAATTTTTATATAATGTTTGGATTTTTGTGATTTTTGATAGCTTTGCACCATTATACCAGCTGAAATCCCTTGTAAGTCTGACTGGTTTGGCAATAAACCGTTTTCTGATTCTGATTTTATTTCCAGTAACAATATAATTCTAAAATACAGGGATTTGCTGCTGAAGATGTTGCCAGTAAATTACTGTAAATTTAGATTGAAAAAGCGCACAGTGTAGTTACTGCCAACCACAATCCAAATTTTAACATTAATAACAAGAGTATGAAAAAATAAACATTATATGTTACAAATAAAACTGAGTACTTTAATTTTGACATCTTTACATTTTGTTGATACTGTCTTCCAAGTATTAAATGGTATTAAATTTAACTGTGGCATATTTTCAAATTTTAGCCTTATAAATTTCTCTCGGAGATTTAAAAACTTCCTCAACCATTGCTGAAAAGCTTAACTTAGTACCACTTACCGCAGAAACTGACGTCTCCAACAAATATCAGTCCCCAGTAGCTCCGGAGTCTGATGAATATCTTTCCAGCTCCTCAAAGACCTCACTGCTCTGCAGGCATATCTGAGGTCTCTGAGTCCAGCAGAAATATAAAACCACTCCTTTGATTCTCAGGGGAATCTTTTTTTTTTTTGCCTAAGCAGTGTTCCAAAACAGACTAGAAACTATTTGTGTTCATAAATAGTTTGTGAAAACACAGCAGAACACAGAGTTCTTACACAATCCTCATGTCTCTCTTTGTTACGGGAAGAAGAGTCCGGAGTTTCCCGACTGAGGAGACAGAAGCCAGATGTTTGGTGTTCCACACTTCACAGTTAGAGATACTGAGGGGGAGATAACGTTCGCCAAGTATTTCTGCAATCTGGAACAAACTGCTCCACGCTGTAAAAAAGGAATTAAGCCTGTTGTGTAAAACCAAAAGAGAAAATTTACATGAAATAAATAACTGGTGAAGAGAAACACTACAAAACATGCAGGTTATTGTAAAGTGTGAGTTATAAGCTGCTCAGTACTTCATACGCTCAATGATGGCGATTCGTCCTAGTCCTGAAGTAGCAAAGCATCTCCACAACATTCCACTGCCACCTCCATGTTTGATAGTAGGTTTAATGTTACTACTGGAATGCTGTGGTTTAAACCAGATGGAATGGAACCCCTCTTTTCAAACTTCTTCTTTTGGCTCAGCAATTCATTTCTTCTCTTTGATCTTTGATCTTATGTGACTTCCTGAATGAACCTTCACCCTGCTCTTGAAATAATTTTGGAAGTTGTTCCATATCTGTGAAGGGTTCCTATTGTTCCAAGTCTTCTTCATCTGGCGATAATGTGTCTTACTGAGGATTTATGTAGGCCAAGAACCTGAAAACTTTCCCAAACTAATGGATTTCAATCATTTTCTGCAATGCTGTTGAGATTGGTATAGTATTGCACTGGTGAGAGCTATAAGCCAACATCCTTCTTCTGAAGATGGTCTATTGAAATGATGATATATTGAACAGGTCTGGAGGTTATCAGGTCGACGTCTGCAACCAGTTATATGCAATATAATGCAGTTTGGTAGTTAGGATTTAGTGTCTAAGGGGGTGTAGCCTCTTTCACACAGACCCAGTTGGTGCTAAAGAACCTCTTTGGTTCAATAAATAAAATTAACATTTCAAACTTTTTCTGTTGAAATGTTTTGTGTTTTGCTCAAATAACCTTTGTTAACTTTGTTATCTAACCATCTTGCCATCTAATCTCAGTATTAGAAACTTATGATGGGCTTCACTCCTGTCCCACTAACAACTTCCATCCTCTCATGTCCCTTTCTCTTAAGACAAATTAAAAAGCAGACGATCATCTTATGTGGATATAAAATTTTATTCACATTATAAAATGCTCATAGCTGTACATATTGTAGGTTTAACATCTCCACATAGCAGGACACATGAACGACACATGGCCTCTTATGAGTCCTTTACATGCCATTACGAACAAAGTTGACGTCAGCACTTTAAATGAACATTTTAAGCAAACACAGAATCACAAATTACATTTCATTTAGACACAATGGTTCTAAAGGGACAGAGTGAGGTGGTTTAATTGATTTTTCTGCTCTGAGAATTCTGTATGTGAAGGAACAGTTGTTCAGGAAGACTGCTAGAGACATGGTTGACAGAAAACACTAAAGCGAGGGCTAGTTGTCGCTAGAGTTGATCATTAGATGGTAAATGGACTGTTCTTATATTTTCTTTGTAGTCTGACTGACCACACTAAGCTCTATACACCAGCTAGCATTCATACATTCATACGGCAGTGACACAGATGGAGCCACCTGCCGATAAGGAGCAGTTACCTTTCGCACCGATGGAACGATCCTCAGGAGCTGATGCCATTCAGTATCATGCTCAAGGGCACATGTAGTCCACAGGAAATCCAACCACTCTACCTCCTGAGCCAATATACATATATATATTGATCCATAAGAACCCATTCTTACTTAAATGGAAATTATGGGGGATATATCTTATAGTTAACTTATTTACTATGGACTATATGTACCCTATGAAACAGAGTGTAAGAGATCTACAGTGTTACCTAGAGGTTAAATCGGCCTTTCATGATTCATGTTTTCCTTATTACCTGTAAGAAGGAGATTATGTTTGTCTGTTATTTTGTCGTCAATGAACACTTTGAGTCCGATATCACAAATTGCTCGGTTGAATGACACTATTGTAGCATGGAAGAAAAAAAAGAAAGCCGGCTGGAGAGTTTAAATCATCTTATGGTGTAAGTACAATCTCAAATGAGATATAGCGTCATAAAGTTCATCCAAACATTCTCTTTGAGACTGCATAAAACAATGACGGCTGAGATTATTATGTCTTCGTTATTTTTCTTCATATGAATAAATTGAAAGATGAATGTGGGGCGTGGCTGAGGGCTGTTGGATTTTCTATCATTTAATATTTTTTTTGCAGTTCAGCTTGGTCACTGATAGCATTTGAACCAAATAATTTCTTCTGTGTAGCAAAGATTGTGTCATTGAGCTGTTAGATTAACTTCCATGAGTTAAAAATCAAGAATGAAGCTTGTTAAGGAACTTTCCATAACATGTAAGTGGGTTGTTTAGTCACGTCAGGTTTGTATGGATAAACAATGGATGGAGGAAACAATATGCTGATGACTCTATTTTCTCTAGAAGAAATTATTAGAGCTTTTAAACTACTATGAGATGTATGTCGTTTCTATTATGGCTACATTTGTAGAAAATTCAGATCATATAATTATCCTTAATCTGCAATACAGGAAATATAATAACAAACAAGTGGCATATTGTAAGATAAATGGTCTTCGGATCAAAAAAGTAAAATTTAAGGTTTTTTGTTTTTGTTTTTCCTACTGTTTTATGGCTCTTTAAAGTCATGGGTCAATTTCACCTACTAACACTAAAGTTGTGAGCTATTTTCTAATACATTAGGGGGGTTGAAATATTATGATATTTTAGCAATAAAATTGATGAGAAAACCTCAAGCTGAGGTTTAGTCATCACTGAACCTGGACAGGATATACTGTAGTTCCAACAAGCAGTCGCTGTAAAAATAAAATGTAAAAATCTTTTTTTTAATTTAATTTGACATTCAATAATTTTGTTTTTTTCAGATTCAACCATATTCCTTTAGAAAACAAAATGTCATAATCATCACAAGTCAAGTGACAGGCCAGTACACAGTAACAGTGTACTGGCCTGTAGATTGGCTTGTTTGTGAGTCCTCACACCACACAAACTCTACTGGTGCTCAGAATAAACACTTCAGCAGGCTGCGTATGGGCTCCTATGTTCTCATACTGAAACAGTCTAATACAGATTCGTTACATGACGGCAGAACAGCAGTAACAGCTAAAAATGTCAGTGCATAGCCTGAAAATGCTTATTGTCATGTATTTACTCTTACTTTATTTAACCAGGAAGTCTCGTTGGGAATAAGAATATTTTTTCCATGGTAGCCGCCAATCACACATCTAAAGATGCAAAACACACAACATGGTATACATCAAAAATTCCAAAGTAAAACAATAAGAGCTATTCATATATGGTGGACAAGTACATATCTCTATCACCACATTCTTTAGGATGCTTCTAAATCTATAAATTGATGGAAGTGCATCCCATTTAGGTGATTTTGTAAATTGCTCCAAAAACATTGTGCAGAGCAGGAAAAAGCTTCTTTTCTCAGAACTGTCAAAACACGGAGTACATTGAAAGCAGTCAGTGAGAAAAATGTTACTGTTTATTACCAAAGCTGACACAGAGGAGGTTACGGAGGTAGGCTGGAAGTTTACACAGTATTGCTTTATAGATAAAAATGTACAAGTCCTGTTGTCCGACCGTGGTCAGTGAGTTCCAACCCACCAAATCATAAAGAATGCAGTGATGAGTGAGAAACTTTGCATTTGGAATAAAATGTAGAGATGAATAGTAGACTTAGTCAAGTTTAAATAAAATGGAAGACACTACATGCATGTACAATAGGTCACCGTAATCGATAGCAGGCAGAGAGGCAGCTGAACGTTTAACAAGCTTTATAATCTCTATTTTCAGTTTTCTCACTAGGTTTGCAATATGTACATCAAATAAAAGCTTGTCATCTAACCATATAAACACTTGCAAGAGGAGACCCTTCCAATGGGTTTGCCATCAGATGTGAAAATACTTACATGACTGAGCAATTGTGGATGAGCTTTTGAAAGGCCATAAACATTTTTTTATTTCAGCATTTCACAACAACTTTATTCTGTAGAGCAGATAGCGATGATAGGAATGTAGACTGAAGCTCTTGCACTACCTGATAAATGGTGGGAGCATTTTTGTTTATCGATGTATCATCAGCTAGTTTTTTATTTAAAAAGCAAGATCATTTATAATAAATGAAAACAAAAGAGATCCCAAACTGGAAACCTTTTTGTTATCGTGGCAAATTCAGATTTGCTTCCCTTTGTATGAAGACACTGACTCTGATCGACAAAATAATTTGAGAACCATTTAATAACATCTGGACTGAAACCAATTAGTTTTCGGTAGCAATAAGTGGTCCACTGAATCAAATGCCTTAGAAAGATAGACTCAATCACAATTCAAAATGATACTTAACAGAGGGATAAGAGGGAATCTTCTATGAAGATGTACAAAAATAAGAAAGACACTGGAACAACAACCCACCTCAAAAAGTTAAGGTCTAAAAGTGAAACATCTCCCATGTCTGTGATGTTAGGGTCCCAGCCACAAAACGCAGATGGACCTCAAACATTGAAGGCCTGGAAACGTGCCAGGCCCCATTCTCCTCATTACCATCCAACACTACCTTCCAATCAGGCATTCTATTGAAGCTGCCACAACTACCCTTCCCTTCTTCTGCTTTTTGAACGACACTATAGCTCCACCGCCTAACCAGCATCCAAACGTGGGCTCCGGTTAAACCAGGTTCAGTAGGTTGCTCATCACTCCCCACAATTTATGTAAAGATATCTTAAGGGGAAGATGAGATAAGAGTCCAGACAAGGCTGCTCTGATCATAATCATCACTTTCTCCTCCAGGTTGGGCGTGAGTTTCTACCTTGAGGTAAAGGGATTTAAGTATCTTGGGGTTGTGTAAAATGGACCATTAAATGGTCGGTTCTGTTAGCTGAGTCGTAAGTTAAATCTCTCAATTTATCAGTAGATCTACTTTCCAGTCTGAGAGAAGGAGCTCAGAGTGAAGCTTCTGCACTTTCATGTTGACAGAAGGTGAGGTGGTTTGAGCATCTAATTGGGATGTCTCCAGGGTGCCTCTCTTTGGAGGTTTTCCGGAGCATCTAACCGGGAAGAGAGACCGGGTTGACCCAGAACTCACTGGAGGGACTATATATCGCATGTGCCCTGGAAACACCTCGGAATCCCCCAGATTGAGCAGGAGGGCATCGCTAGGTGTTTGGAAAAATTTGCTTGGCCGGCTCCCAACTATGGATTAAGAAATCCTCAGTTTGGCACACTTCAAAATTGCAACATGAAACCAAAACTAACTTGATCTAACAAATGCTTTGTAAAAAACAACCTGATCCTTAATTCATACTTTCAGATGTGAAAGCCCCCCTTATGGTTGAACAAAAGAACCAGATGACCACCCAGCAAAAAACTAAGACAAACAGGACAGAAACAGATACCAGTGCAAGTGTCACAGTTTCAGATAAAATCAAAAAGACAAACACTGGATGTATATAAGGAATGAAAGGATATAGCAACTCACAAATCTCCTATTTAGTACACATCATAAATCATGATTATATTTAAAGTTCTTTCCTGTGTCTTGATTCCAGATCCTCATCCAGACACCATGCAGCAGAGTCGAGGAAAGCGTCTCCTCCTATGACTGGTCAGGGGGTTTGGAGTCAGATTCAACAAGCTGCTGTCATCTGTGACAAAAAAACCAAAACATTTTATAATCACCATATCAATCAATCAATCAATCAATCTTTATTTATATAGCGCCAATTCACAACAACAGTTGTCTCAAGGTGCTTTCCAGAAAGAGCAGGTCTAGACCAAACTCTTTATATAATTATCTACAGGACCCAACAAATTCCTCCTTGAGCAAGCACTTGGCGACAATGGCGAGAAAAAACTGCCCTTTAACGGGCAGAAATCTCGAGCAGATCCAAGACTCAGGGTGGAACCCTCAATGCAGAGATGACGGTATCGAGACACCGTCATACAAGGTGCGATCACACAACACACGGCCAGAACATTAAAACCCAATGCTTCATATTGTGTTGGTGATTTCAATATGTGTACTGATTCATTCTATCAGAACCTAACTCTGGTTATTTCCTTTGACTGGTAATCGAGGACATGAGTTTCATAATGTGCTCGCTTGAACATTTTTTTTTTTTTAATTTTTTTTTTTAGATAAGAGGAAATCTTTGTAAAGACATTTTCAAAAAGTTAATGAGTTCATACAATGCAAAAGTTTTTTTTCATTTGGTCAAATTTAGCCAAAATAATCTAGAATAAGCTGTTTTTGACTGCTAAATGATTGCATGTGCATTACAATTGGGGCTGTTTTGCCTGTACACTGGCTGCTACATGTTTTGAGTTCTTGCTTTTTTTGTTCTTCATAGCCCAGGAAGTGTAATCAAAGAAAAAATGAAATCAAAGGTGAAATATTATACCCCTTTTACACAAGTTTATATAATGTCAATACAATGTAATCTTTAATTAAATGTTTAAGTAGTTAGAATTACTGTTAGGCTCAAACTAAACTGGCTTTGCTAAATGGCTTATCCAAAACTTAAGGCTTGAGTGCAAAAAAGAAAAGCCTCAATCTTCCTAGAGTGGGTGGACAGACTGAGGAGATGGCGCACTCATGGATTTTCACTGCACAATTAATGTAACATTTATAGAGCAGACTACAAGCCTGTCTGTCTCTGGGGAATTAAATATGCAAAATTATTATTTTTCAATTAAAGAGAGGAAAATGAAATTAATCATAATATCCAATATCCTCAGATTATTATACATCTTTCAAAGGGTCCTCATCGTTCCATGTTACATAGTAAAACAAAAAGAACAGAAAACAATTAATAGTAGTTGTAGTAGAAAATTTTATTATCATGAATAGCACCTGTGTAGAGTATCAGACAGTAGTGCATTGTTCAACAACATGCACCAAATCATTTAAAAAAAAAAAAAAACAGTAAACACTAAGGTTCCACTGATGCCATATTACTGAAAAAATATTTATATTATATCAAAATGAGTCACAGCTAACTCAGGCTAAGTATCATCTAGGCTTTGCTCCGCTGAAGTTTCATAATCTGTGCTGGGTCTTTCCTGACGATTTGAGAGGTTCTGGCCAACTGTGTGATACTAGGAACAGACTGAGTTCTTGATGATCGAGATGTTACTGGAATCAGGACAAGTAGCTATCAACCCCTGCCTCTCTCGTCTAGTTGACTGAACCGGAAGTCTCTCTGAATGGGAATCCTCAGCACCTTCTTCTACCAGGTTATATTAAAGCTGGACTACCACAAGAGAAGGACTACGCCCATACTATAAAATTGGCCAGAGAAATGCCACTGCAGATCTAGTTGTTACTAGTTTATTTGTTTTAATGGCCATATAAAGACAGTAGGCACTTTATAATTCACTGGCTATTTAATGGCTGTATACACATTATTCAACTAAGTGACATTTTCCATTAACGGCTTGTTTTTACTTTTCTGTCCATACGTCACAAGAAGCAGTTAAACAGCTGGACCATAACTGTAGATATCACTGTAATAACCATTGATCTCTATCTGAAACCAAATCAGCGATGATTTGATTTAATGATGATGAACGATGATTTTCTATACAACATTTGCTCCGGTCATATCTTTTTTGTTTATTGTAATGTGCGACAGACATGTATCACACTGCTTTACCTGACATCAAACTGCTATCCGGGCTAACAGTGCTAACCTGGGAGCTGAAATGAGGTTTTTATGGGCAATCGCGCAGGGAATCAATAAAACCTACAAAGATGCTATAAATGATGGGATGGCGGTGGAGTCAGACCCATGGTGGTGCCAAAGCTCTGGAATTTTTGCAACACTCCGAGATGTTTGATGCTTTTCCGTATCCAGGCTTAGAATGTTTCTCCCGCAGAGTGTGGTAGAGCTGAGTAGCTTTGTTATCCAGCAGTTCAACCACCCTGATGTCACAGCACAGCCTGCAGAAACATCACACATGCATTATATACAGAGTTGTCATAATGATAATGTATACTGTATTGATCAATAACCATTCAAGTACAAGTCATACACATTGCAACGTTGTGAATTTTATTCTCTGCATTTGACCCATCCCTGAGGGAGCAGTGGGTGGCTCCTGTGAGGCTCCCGGGGAGCTGGGGTTTCATGGTCTTGCTCAAGGACCCACACATATAGTATCAAGGGCCAGCATCAAACCCCCAATCTCCCAATCCTCCTAATGTGGGAAGACCGCTATACCCACTGGGCTCATGCCACCTCCCATCACAGAAAAACAATAATCACATTCATATTTTTATTATACATATTCTCATATTGTTAATAAAAAACATGCAGTAATTTCTTAACATTCTGTAAGAATTTTAAGTGTGGGTGGATCAGATTAGACTTGTGCAGAGCTGATCACAACTAATGACAAATAACTCCAGAATAAAACAACATTCTACTCAGGATACATTGAAATTACAGTCTGGTGAGAGGAATTTTTTTTAACAGTGATATTTCCAACCTACAGATAGAATTTACGATGCTGGTAATAAATGCGGTTAACTCCACAATCATGCACAGGACACAGAGTTATTATATCTTATCACATCATGATGATATTATCTAAAATGTTCACATTTTTTTATTTGAAATATACTCAATGGTCACTAAGCAGACAACGAAAGGCGTATCAGCCATTCCCCTTATGGAGTACATGAACACGTTAAAAAAACATGCATCACCATTTACGGGCTTATTCAAATTAGTGGCAAATAGTATACAATATAAATGTCATTCAGTAAAGTTAAAGTTTTATGTTTGAATATGTGAAACACCGCTGGCTGGACTGTAAGATAGCAGCAGTGAAGAATGCAAATGTTTACAAAGCATCGATAAAAACATCTCGGTTATCGCAGCATGAGACACAGAAAACATAAATACTGTTTTTTAATATGTTTTGTACTCATGTTTAATGATAATTGTTGAACAGCTAACCTACCAGTTTCCTCCGAGGAGAGAGAGTCGCTGGCGGATTGAGCACGGACGGTAATGGGTGGGATGTCAGAAATATGGAACCATTCCAGCTATCCTACTGGATGCCGAAAGCTTGCTTCACAAAATCGGAACAATCCCAGCCATATGACTTGATGGGTCCGTGGGATATTAGAACCGAAAAATCCTGCAGAGCGATTGGAAATTAAGGAAGAGAGGTGGGATAACACAGCAAATGCTGACTGCTCAAGCAATTGGAACTATTGGAACCGAGAGTTGGGACACAGGTTGCGCTGTTCTGAGGACATCGGTGCAGCTCTGTAAGAGGAATCTTAGAGCTGCCAGATAAATGTCAGATAAATGCAATGATGATTTCCATACCTTGGTTTTTCAGCGGTAATGGCATGGTGTCCCTGAGTTTGCTCAGCAGGTTCCTCATCTCTCTCATATTTCTGTGAAACAAACACGATCTGAGCTCATCTCAGCTTGGAAGAATTATTCTCTTTTAGAATTAACTCTTGGTATTAGTAGGGGTTGGTGTACCTCTCTATGTTATCTATATCGGTTCCAACCAGCCACTGCTCTTGGAGGAAGTCGATGGGGGATGAGGATCGGTCGTCCAGGATGGGAATATCTGAGCTTTCATCCATCCTGAAGTCCACCTTTGACTCAAAGTCTGTCCCTTCAGGTTCAAACAGAGACAGACATGAGGAACTGCTCGAAATCAACGGTTGATTCATTCTCTTTTCTTTTAACAGGAAGCTTTAAAGATGTCATCAAACGCTCATCCTTCAAGTCAAACTCTTTAAGGAGCTTATATATAACTCTAGGAATGAAACCCCCATAGAAAATATGAGGATAATCTGAATCTATTTTTTCACTGTGGCGATGTGCTGATCAGCCACTAGATGTCACTAAATCCTGTGGACCGCACCAGGTGTACAAAGTTAATTATCTCTTTATTAATATTGTTTATTTATTAGTAATGATATATACATACTGGGGAACACCTAATAAAATGTTATCCCTAAATTATTATTCTTTGTCGCAGTGATGTGCTCTTTTTAATTTCTAATGTAATTGTTATTCAGACATTTTGTGACATTTTTTCTGTTCAGTGCAAAAAATTTGAATTGGGAGGGAGAACATAGGAATCCTAACCATTCAATGTCACACACTCCACCACAATTATGACATGTTGCATAAGCATCTGGATAAATATCTGGAATGCAGCCTTCAATCCCGGGATCACAGTTTGAGTTTTGCAATAATGATGACAGAATAAATTGGGTGGCTTAAGGTCAGTGGGTAGAGCGGTTGACACCGGGAGATCAGGGTTCAAGCCCAGCCCCTGAAACAAGATGTTGTGGGTCCATGAGCAAGACCCTAACACCCCGTCTCCCTGGGCACTTCACAGGGGCTGCCTACACAAGCGATTGGTCCAGACGGCAGAGGGAATAATCAGTCAACCTGATAATGTTCTTTATAGAGAATTGTCAATTATGCCTTCATTACCATCGGGCTACTGAATGCCGACAAAAGGCGATCAATAAAGAGGGGTCATACATTTGTAATTGCCACCCATATATCTGTACAGTTGTTGTCTCTGGCATGTTGATGCTGATGTTTGATTGCTGTTGTCAGTCCAGTATTATTTTTTAGCCTGTCCTAAATATATAGGATAAACTTTTTGGAATTAATTAAATATTTTGTAATGACTTGCAATTAAAACATTTGTATATTTTTTGAACAAACAATTCATGGTGGGATAGTATGTTCTTCCGGCGAAGACAGGATGCATAGTTCTGCAGGTTTAATCAATTTAAGACATTTAAAGAACTTTTCATAACCATAAAAACTTCCATAGGAAAACAAAAGACCAAATATGAAAGAATATCACAGTTGTTACTTTCTTAATAAATTAACTTATCCACAAAAATGTATATAAGCAAGTTTGAGTGTTCTCAAAAACAGACCAAAAAAAAGTAATATTGAAACATTGAAGTGTAATAAGCATTGTATTTAAGACCACTGACAGAATACCAGTACATATTTTAGATTTTCTAAGGCCTAAAATTCATATGATCAAATTTTAGACGTCTTAAATCCCTTTCTGACAGTCTGAGAGGGATTTTTGTTATTATTTACTGCTGTATCTCTCATGCAGCGTTCATAAATGTCTCCTGTGAAAAATTCCAAATGTAAAGAATTTTTTTAAAATGTTTTTAGGTTTTATTGATCAGTGATTATTTTCATGGCTATTTAGCATTAAATCCAAACAAAGCTTAAACTGAGGAGTTACACTTTCTCCGTTTATATGCCAGATTCCTTAAATAAATGTGCAGACGATTAATTATTTTGCAAGTTGCATTTTAAGTGTTCTGTATTTTACTTTATTGGAAGGTCCTGTAAGGAAAAATATAGTGTTTACTGTTTGTGATAAAGTACTTTTTCTGTGCAGCTGCAGGACCCCCAGCAGACACATCGATTTGAGCATCTCCGTTACAAACATCTCCAGGCAGCACTGCAGCTGGATGAAGAGCCGGCAGATATCAGGGTGGATCTCTCCATCCTCTGGACTGAAGAAAGATCAGCAGGAGGAAGAGAGGACAGGAAGGAAGGACAATAAACAGATGAAAGTAAGTCTGTATAATACACACATCCTTTAGAAATAGTTTTTAAAAAATTTATTTTCATATGAAAACCAAAGTATTTCTGTGTTTCCTGTTTGTGTCAAACCCGTGATAGTGATAGTGAATAGAGTGACAGAAGGTGATAGTTATCGAAGGTGTTTTGCGCTATATAAGGTAGTAGAGACATACTTACTGTAAGCACAGGCAAATCTTAGTGGGCCCTGATGGGACACTAATAGAGGCACATTTTCCTCTGACAACTCCAAACACTGTTAGTCTTCCCATGAAGTTGCTATAAAGTGGACCACCTGGAACTCTGGTACCTTGTAAGACGGATGAATGAACAGATACTAAGGGTGCTGGCTTACAGTGAGGGCAGACTGAACTAAAAAATCAATACGAGGCTCAGCGGTGAAGAATAATGTGAGGTCACTATTTAGCAAGCAACACGGCACTGTCGGCCTCAGACTGTGGTACCGTACGCTTTAACTTTGAGTTCAATACTCACTTCTAAGGGCCCGAACATGTTCAAATGTCTGACAGGTGCTCCACAAACAAAAGAGTTATTAACCGCCTGATTGATGACTCTATCTATATAGAGAATTTCATGGAGAAATGTGTTTCCTCCTCACCCTGAGACCGAGATAACAGCCAAGTCCTGGTGAGCAGCTCTGGCCATGGAGCACCCTTTGGTACGTGTTTGCTGCATTTGAGCTCGCAGAGATGGACAGTCGCCGGACATCTCCCCAACAGATATGACCTGCTCCCGGTAAAGAGCTACGAGTGTGTTGAACTCCTTGACAGCCTGCAGGAAAAAAAAAAATGACTGAATGAAATTGAGAACATCATCATCAGTACAATCCTGAAAAGACAACTAAATATAAATCCAGTTGTCCCAGAACTCCTCTCTTATGAGGTTCCATCTGATGCAGACCTCTCCTGCAATGAGCTCTAACTCAGTGGTCCCCAAACTAAAGCCCACGGGCCGGATACGGCCCGCCCCCACATTTGGACCGGCCCCCTGAACAATACCAGACACGCATTTTGATTATTTTTTTTTTTCTTTTATGTGTATTTGTATTTAATGATAAAGTTGGGCTTTTGCAATAAAATGTTCCTTAGCTATGAACAATTTTCATTATTAACTATTAGTTAGTAACTATTTCGTACACTCATATAACGTGATGTCATATGAGTGTGGTATCCAGGGACTGTTTTGTGTACACGCGCATTGATCTGAGTGCACTTGTACTGAGAACAGGGGCTGAAAAGGTGTCCCGGCTAGAGTGGTAAGTTGCCATTGGTGTGTGACACAGGAGCGGGAAAAAAAGAGCATTGACCAAAAGCAATATTGTCAGTTACGTGACATTCTATTCCACCCTTCTGCAGTCTGTGCCCCTGTCTGGCAACCCCCAGAAAAAAAATCCTAGACCCTCCGCTGTCAAAGAGATAAGGAATAATGGCAAAAATGTTAGGTAAGAGAAAAATTGATTCAGAATGCAGGATATTTAATTAGATTTTTTTCTTGTTCAATGCAAAGAAAAGGCTATTTGTCTCATCTGTCAAGAGACGGTGGCGGTATTCAAAGAATACAATCTTCGCCGACACTATAAATCCCGTCACAAAGACAAGTATAATAGCTTGCAGCAGACTACATTTGTACGCCAAGCTCAGCTGAACCAGTCATCCGTTCAGACCAGCTATTGGGTTGCTCAACTGATAGCAAGCAGCGGTAAACCTTCCATTGATGGAGAGTTTGTCAAGAAATGTCTTAATGCTGTCGCGGAGGAGGTGTGTCCCGAAAAGAAAGATGTCTTAATGCCGTGAGTCTATCGGCGAGTACCAGACGCATTGAAGAGCTCGGGGGTAATGTATATGCCCAGCTGCAGCAGAAGACGAAAGAATTTGACTTTTTTTCATTAGCACTAGATGAGAGCACGGACGTGCAGGACACAGCACAGCTGCTCATTTTTATTCGTGGAGTTAGCGCAAACTTTGAGATGTGCGAGGAGCTGGCAGCCCTCAAAAGTCTAAAAGGGACTACGACGGGGGAGGATATTTTCTGCCACGTGTGCCAAACCATGGAAGAGTTGGACCTAGACTGGTCAAAGCTGGCCAGCATCACGACTGACGGGGCTCCTAGTATGGTGGGCGTGTCGCGGGGTCTAATAGGACGCATGAACCGGGATATGGAAGAACGGGGTCTCACTGCCCCGCTGCAAGTCCACTGCCTAATTCAACCAGCAAGCACTGTGCTGCAAAGTATTGACGTGGGATTCTGTCATGAAGGTTGCGGTGTCATGCATAAACTTCATTAGAGCAAAGGGACTTAAATACAGGCATTTCCAAGAATTCCTGTCTGAACTGGGGTCTGCGCACGGAGATGTGCTGTACTACACAGAGGTCCGATGGTTGAGCCGGGCCAGAGTTTTGAGGCGTTTTTACGAGCTGCTACCCGAAATTAACGCATTTCTTCATTCAAAAGATAAAACGGTCCCAGCATGGAAATGGCACCTCGCATTTTTAACAGACGTGACAGAAATGCTGAATAGCTTTTACTTGCAGCTTCAAGGCCAGGGGAAACTCATTTGCGACATGTATTCCCACATAAAAGCATTGGAGGTGAAACTAGCGCTGCTTTTGGAACAAGTGAAAAAGCACAACTTCATCCATCTCCCGGCTTCCCAAGGCCTCTCTGCAGAGAACCCAGCGGTCCCGTTTCCAGCTGAAAAGTGTGTGGAAGCACTGGAAATGCTGAAGACGGAGTTCGGTGTGCGATTCCGTGAACTAAATGTTAATGCAAAATAAATCCGTCTTTTCCATAACCCCTTTGCTGCCGACATTGATGAAGCCCAGCCTTCTTATCAGTTTGAGTTGGCCGAGTTACAGAACTGTGCTGTTCTGAAAGAAACATTCAAGCCCAACAGTCTCATTGACTTCTATGCCGCCCTCCCAAACGACACGTGCCCTAAGATCAAAAAACACGCAATGAAGATGTCCACACTTTTTGGCAGCACGTATATCTGCGAGCAAACCTTTTCACGCATGAAGCTGCTGAAAACTGCGATGAGATCAAGATTGACAGATGAACATCTGCATCAGTGTTTGAGACTCGCTGTGACTAGAATGGAACCTGACATTCAATGTTAATGTTCCATGGACTTTTTTTCTGTGAAGAACCCAGAGAAGGTTATTTGGTTATTATTGATTTCATAAATAGTGTTATTTATATCCAGGCTGTTTTTCTGTGAAGAACCCAGAGAGGGTTATTTGGTGATTATTTATTTCATTAATAGTGTTATTATTTATTTCCTGACTTTCCTTTTTTTTTCTGTGAAGGACCCGGAAAGGGTTATTTGGTTATGTGTGGCTTTCTGGAAAACAATACATTTTTACGTTTAGGCACCCCTGCGATCGTCACACTTTTTCTGTTACAAACTGAACCCGGCCCCCCATCAGAGAAGGGAAAAGTTATGTGGCCCTCACAGGAAAAAGTTTGGGGGCTCTAACTGATGCATACCTTTCCTCCGATGAGGTTCTGTCAGGTGCACAACTCTCCTCTGAGGAAGTTCTACCTATCTGATGACGTTATATCTCAGGTATAAAGCTCTGATGAGGTTCTACCTCTCTGATGAAGTTCCATCTGATGAATACCTATCTTACTAGGTTATTTCTGGTGCATGGCTCTCCTCAGATGAGGTGCTACATATCTGATGCAATGGATCATAACAGTGTTTCTTATTCCTCACCATCCTGCTGCAGTCCAAAGCTCCCCCCATGCTCTCCCGGCTCTCCAGCTCAGCCTGCGTCACTTTGATGGGAAAAATTATCCCAGCAGATCTTGGGCGCTTTTTCCGCCCATACGGTGCAGAACACATGCATGCACAGCCCCCACCGCAGCGCATCCAGACAATGAGGAAACACCCCCTCCTCTCTGCTGGCTGCTGTGTTTTGTCCTCTATAGATGATAACCTGGCCCTTCAGACGCAGCAGGATCTCGGTTCTGTTAAAACTTAATCCCTCCAGAGAAGAACTGAGTCCTTAATTCTGCAGCGGGACCGAGAGGCGGACCTTCTGCGTCCCATCAGAGAGGAGTCACCTTCAGCCCCTCTTGAAGGCCGACAGGGAGGCTCCTCCGCCGAGCGATCACGTGTGAGGAGGACCCACCAAGAGCCAACTGCAAAGCAAGTCGTCACCCACTGCCTGACAGTTAACTGTTTAGGAGCAGCAGTAGTCCAAAAATTAACATCCAGGATCTCATCCTTTGTGTGACGTTACATCACCAGGAGACGTCTTTAATGACGTGACACATTTTAAAATCACTCTCATCATATTTCTGCACTGCCGCAGTAGGAAACATCAAACTGGCATATTTTCAACTCTCAAATGTAAAGCTGTACTTATTCCTGTGGCCACGAGGGGGCACGTTGCATCTAACACAAGGTTACAGACAACAGGTGGCAGTGTTGTGAATGTTACGGCTTTAGATTAATTAGTTTAAAGGTTAGCTCACACAAATTATAGTTCGTCATTAAACATTTTGAATTTTAAATCAGGATCACGTTCTTTATTCACACTGAGCTGCTCCTCCACATCAGTGGCTATTATAATTTCTTCAGTAATTTTTTACCCCTTCTGAGTCTTTAATGTTTGTATTTTTTGTGGATAAGTTCCTTTGAAAGGGAAAAAAATACTCTACTATTCTGAAATAATTAAATATCATTATAGTAGCACAAAATATAACTTCTCTTTTTACTCATAAATGGAGTTACTAAACCTATTAAGCAGGTTTAGTAACTCAAGGAGCAAGGAGTTACTAAACCTATTGAACAGCAGTCGGGCGTGAATGTGGCCGCCAGTTTGTTAATATACGGATGCTAGTTACTTATACATGTGTGCTATTAATAACGTGCGTTTCATTTTCTGATAAGTGTGGACATTCCAATATATAAGTATTATGTGAGCGTGTAATCATTATTTTTGTCCATGAATCTCCCAGGTATTTTTCTGAAACAATATGTTCCCACTATCACTTTGCCGTCCTGATGTTAGAGAGTAAAAACACTTTCTAGTCAATCTCCTTCAAATACATTTAAACACTATTTTATTTATTATCCTTTAAATTTACTCCCTTCACTTACATTTTATCTCAGATTTCTATTTTGTTAGTTGTTTATTTGTTGACTATTATAATACTGTCATTTCCATTTAAGAATAAAAGAATTCGATTGCATCTTAGAATTATCATCTGTGCTCAGAGTGAAGGGACGTTATCGTAATGCTGTTCTTCTTCAAATATAAATCAAACAATTCCGGATTCAGTACTGTTATAAAATGTTTTATTTATTTTGTCAAAACAAGTTTCTCACAAGAAAGAAACTGTAGCGGAATAAGCAAATTAACTCCTTTTCAATTATATCAAATTGATTAGTTTAATTTTCCATATAATATATATACCATCGGCCAATCTAAAACATACCAAGTCGTTTTCACTGATTTCATTATTTTATATCATTTTAATAAAGTTGTCTCCTATCCTCCATATCTATTGATGCTACATGGCCCTACACAGCCGTCAACACCCGTCAAAAATACAAAAAAGAGATTCAACTACAAAACTATATTATCTATATCCACGATCTTTAATTCAAATTATTCATAATAATTTGACCTCTAACTCAAGCAGCAAATAAAAAATATGTATATTCTTAGCATAAAACAAATATTTAGGGTGGCACGGTAGCGCAGTGGTTAGCGCTGCTGCCTCAGAGCAAGAAGGTACTGGGTTTGAAACCATGTCTGCCGGCCTTTCTGTGTGGAGTCTGCATTGGTTCTCTCCAGGAACTCCAGCTTCCTCCAACAGTCAGAAAAACATGTGAAATAGGTGAATTGGTGTCAGAAAAAAAGATTGCCCGTAAGTGTGTGTGGTTGGGTGTCTCTATGTGTCTGCCCTGCGATGAACTGGGGATGATAATGAATGAATGAAAACAAATACTTTTCTCTAGAATATGTTTACCACAACGACAACCCTGACACCCTCTGTAGTCTGAGTGTGAGGAAGTTTGAGGACACATAGAGAAGATCTATGACCATTCCACCACATAGAAACTCTCCAGCTCCTTCAGATTCTGATATTGACGTATCCCACAGATGTTTTTTTGCGGGGATTAGGTCAGGTGACCTAATGAAATGGCAGAACCATTATTCTGTGATCTCTACTTTTGGGTACATTTTAAAGTGTTCTTCAGATCACTGTCGTTTGGAAGGTCCAACCAAGGCCCACTTTAAGTTTCCTGACAGAGGCTGATGGTTTCATCCAATATTTGCTGGTATAAGATTTCCATGGTACCATGTATTTTAAGAAGAGGTCCAGGGCCTTTGGAAGAAAAACAGCCACGCAGCATCAGAGATACTCCACCATCTTGAGATAAAGTGGTAAATGGGTGATAAAGTTCTTACTTGTGCTGGAAATATACAATCGATTTCTCCCAAAATCAACCCAGTTCTTCTTTTCCTCTACAGTCTAAGTGGGTATAAAATAGAAAATGATCAATGTAATTGATTCGGAATTATCATGTTAACATGACCAATCAGCAGGGGATGCAGGGAATGTGGCATGACTCCAACAGACACTTTATTTATTTATTTTTCCCCACTGTCGCCAAGGGCTGCTCACGAAGGAATGTTTTGGGTCTCTGTAAGATAATTACATAAAGAGTTTGGTCTGGATATTTTTGGAAAGCACTGTGAGACAACAGTTGTTGTTAATTGGAACTATATAAATAAAAATTGATTGATTGATTGATCCTATGAAAAATTAAAAAAATTCCATTATATCCCTGTCGAGCAATTTAATAATGACAGTTGGTTAACATGAATCCACAAATCCTTTTTTATTATTGCTATTATTGTTTAGTGATTCAGGATTATAATGCTGATTGATTGACAAGGTTTTTTACTTGATCGTTAGATAATTGAAGATTATGTACATTCTACTCATTGTAGAGTTCAAGGAGTATAATAGAATTTTGTGTTATTACTATTTCTCCTATTGATGACTTTCTGGGTTATTCTTTTGATTTTAGAGGATTGGCAAAAAAAAATAAACCTAAGTCTGTTCTTTTTTTTAGGTTACTGTACTAAACATTGCGCAAAATTTCCACTCAGAGAAGATGCTTATGGTCTGACTGACAGGCCGATAGATATCCATCCAATTTTCACTAAATACCTGGGTGAATTGAAAAAAAGTAGTCCAATTTTATGAATGAAAAACAAACAAACAGGTATAGTCTGCACCACTGGCAAAGCCCTTTTATTTTTCTGTGTGATAAACTGTAGTGGGGTTTCTTGGGGATACCTCGAGTGGAGTGACGGAAGGCAGAACTAATGATGTGTATGACACAGAGTTAACTACACATTTTGTATTAATTTTCTTTCAAATGTGTCTAAAACAAATATAATTAAGTTGTGTTGAAGGAACACACAAATACCGCAAACATTTTAATTTACAAAACTAGGACTATTTACACATCTATGAGAACTTCAATTTCAGAATATTTGCCTTTGTATTTCTTGTCATTGTGTGTTCCAGTGGGGTTAGTGGTCCTGCAGAGGAAGAGGGTGGGTGAGTGATAAAATTAAGATTTTATTTAAAACCCTGGTAGTTCGTTCTTCACTCACTTTGAGTGATGGTGAATAGCTGGTCCACGCGTTTGTCTCCTCCAGACTGGATTACTGTAACGCACTTCTCATTGGGATCCCTGATAAAAGTCTTCAAAGACTACAGTATGTTCAAAACAGTGCTGCAAGGATCCTGATGAGACACATGAACACGAACACATCACCCCCGTTCTTCATTCCCTTCATTGGCTTCCCATCTCCAAAAGGATTGATTATAAGATCTCTCTCCTCACTCACCAGTGCATCCATGGCAACGCACCCCCCTACCTAAAAGAACTACTCACCCCACTGACCTCAACACGATCCCTCCGCTCTACCAAGTCATACCGCCTCCTCCTTCCCCGGACTAAGCTCAGCCCCATGGGTGATCGGGCCTTCTGTTCTGCTGCCCCTCGTCTGTGGAATGCCCTCCCTGACCATCTGAGGGCTCCACAGACGACTGACACATTTAAAAAAGGACTTAAAACTTTTCTTTTTAGCAGAACCTATAACTTTAATTAACATTGCTGCTTTTTGGTCAGGTTTTTATATAGTTATTATTTTATTTTTTATTGATGCTTTTATCTGGTTTTAGATAGCAGGTTTGTCCAAAAATCTCTAAAGACTATCAATTAATAATCATAATACAGAGAAAATTACAACAAATCATCACACTGGAGGCGCTGAAACCAGGAACTATTTATTTCGAGGAATGATATATTCAGAACAGCGAGAATTATAATTTAATCAATTATCATAAGCAGCAGAAAGAAGGACCCTATGTGGGATCCCCACCTATTTAGAAGGAAGTGTGTGAGATAAGGGTCCGGCAGACCCTTATCTCAAAGACACGGCTCATAGAAGGTGTGACCGCATGGTTGGCAGCTGTACGGGCTGAAGTAAACGTCCAGAAATACAGTACAGCTGAGACGCTCACTGTCATCCTCCTCACCGTCACTCTCAGCCTGCACACACGCACACACACACACACACACACACAAACGCACACACACTTCTCCCTTGATTAAACATGCTTTTTTCCAACTGCCAATTTGAAATTAAGTTGACTTATAAGAGCAATGAGATGAAATCTGATAGAGATTGGAGACTGCAAGGTGGGGAAAGGGGGGGACATAGCCAGACAGCACAGAATGGTGGTATGTATGATGACTCTGGTGGCAAAGATCCTATGCCGAGTTGCATGACAGGCTGGACAATACAGACATACTTTACAATATGAAGCTATACTGCAAATGTGTACTAAAGTACAGTATTTGGGTAAAAATTATTAGTTATTGCCCACAACTATCAACTTTTAAAAATTTGCAACAGCATTGTTGATCAATTAACATTCTATATGATAGTAAAACATGGAGAAAGACCATTCCAATTTCCCATTGATATTTTAAGAAAACTTACCAATAATACTTTCATGCTTTGTCAGGTATTAAATGCACAAACTTTACTTATAGTGACAAACTTTCACAGGGTAGTATTAGTACTTTATTCAAGCAAAGGATCTGAAAACTGGGCCCATCACTATCATCAGGTTTATGTCACCTCCATCTAATCGAAAATAAAATATGAAGTGATTTATTTGAAACATTTGTACAAAATTAAGTAAGCCAAGTAAGATGATAGATGGTGTTGACAAAAATCTATTGCTGATCTGGTAAACATGTTATTTATACAAAATAGTTACAACTGGGAGATTGTTTCAAAAATGGTACGATAAAAAAACCAAATTCAACAAAGATGTTTTGAA
Organism: Lophius americanus; assembly: GCA_037951165.1. Classification (NCBI taxonomy): domain Eukaryota; kingdom Metazoa; phylum Chordata; class Actinopteri; order Lophiiformes; family Lophiidae; genus Lophius; species Lophius americanus. The sequence continues at coordinate 3,596,299 of JBBDHG010000094.1, forward strand.
ACAGACAGTTTTGAAAATAATCAAGATTTATTTTTTTATCTAAACCTGTTTTGTCCTTGATCTCAAGGATCACTCTTAATAGAACACAAAGCGTCCTTGCAAAACATTGGTGTCTATGGAAAGGTAAACTTCAAATTATGTACTGTCAGTGTCAGTAACATTGTAGCTGTTACTATGTTTGAGTAATCTGTGACTAAACTCAAAAAATCCAAATAGTTCTTCTTTAACCTGATTTTTTGGGCTTTAAAAAAGGCTTTACCATCATTATATAACATTAATATCAATTAAAAAAAAATGATAAATGCAAAGTTAATGTTATTCTACAAATTTTTGGGGAATATTGAGAGTTTGACCCCAGAGGGAGATTTTGGCTGCAAAATACCGACTATGTCCATAGGGAGATCATCATATAAATATTCCCTGACATTCTCACAAATACAACAACAAACATTTATTACACAGAGAAACACTGATTAGTTTAGTAAGTTTGAAATAAAAAATAGATTTGTTATTGAATTTTTAAAAACAATTATAATTGCCAATTAAACATTTTCTATTGCAGATGACAAAGTTGTTACTTCTTCTAAAGAACTGATGGTGTTAAGAATCCGAGTCAAGAAAAGGAGTTTCGAAGGACACAGATTCTATTAAGATTTTGGAAGATGTGTAATGACCAGAACCTTTTTCATAGGTGGAAGCAGGAAGGCCAATAACTTTTTTCTCAATGCTGAGACGTTTAGTGGCTCAGCTTAAACATAAGGAGTCATCCTCTGGAGATCATGAAGATTTCATGAGAAAACAGAGGATTGGAGTTTACGACATTTCAACAGATATTCTTTATTGAGTATTTGATTTCCTATTGTAATTTCCTAGAATAAGAATAAGTGTAATTTCTAGAGAGATATTATTACAGTGTTTATAAAGATGTTAGTAGAGGAGGGGATTCGGAAGGGGGGAGTCTCACCTCTGCCCACTATAAACCACTGTAGGAAACCCTAAATGTGTTTTTTTCGGTTTATTCTGAGCCGCTGCTCACATAGGAAATGTCTTCCAGACTCTGGAAGCTTGTTAAAACATGTTAAGATTAAAACTGGCTTCACTGCAAAATCCCAAGAAAGAAACATTATTGGTCAATTATTGGTCAATAACATTATTGGCCAATTATGTTTGACCAATAAAATGAAAATCATCTTATTTTAAGAAAATGTATCTTACTTTATCTTCGAAATATATTCAAACTAATTTTGAGACATTTCAACCAGAAACAAGGTACAATGACAACGTAGAACATTTCCCAGCAGAGGTACGAAAATGTTTTCCCCTTATTTAAAGAGTTAGGAAATTCAATTAAAATAAATTCTGTCTTATAAGCTTTTTTCTCCTAATTATTCATCTTGAATGAAGGTATACTTCCTTGAATTCAAGAGACTAAAATACTAATTTTTGGTAATTCATTCTGAAATAAAGTACTTCTCTTTGCTTGAAAGGAGCAAAACCTGCTTGATTATGACCAGTTCTGTGGGGTCTTAAGGCCCGTTACGGCGTTTCTGCCGCTATATTTTTCGTGCTAGTTTAAAGAATGCTGACCAAACAAATTTCAAGACACATTGATGATGAAGATATTTATCTACTCTCTAATTTGGCTGTTTTTGCTCCTGCTAATTTTTTCTTTAAAACTAACACTTACTTCTTGGTCCTGCTGCGCACCATGGGTGGCTCTCCATCTGAGTGACAGGATCGAGTCAGACACCTCCTCATGGACGGCCGTGATTTTTGCAGGGGACCGGATATCCTCCACAAATTGCAGCATTGATGGATGCAGGGGTGACTTTGTTCTTGATAGAGGACAGGAAAAAGTACAGACTGATGCATCACCATTGATGTAAAACCTCTAACTTCTTGTTCTTGCTGTAGATTCATCTATCCTGGTCCTCATCACAGCAGACAGAGAAGCTGCGGGGGGGAAAACAAGGTGACCAGATTGGGGTGCCATCTCGCTGAATCCTCGGTTTCCTGCAGTAGAAGGGCTGAAAGAGAAGCACGACATCTTTCCACAGTCAGACAGTAAAAAAGGCACTTGGCGACCTTGGCTATGAGGTCCATCAGTCAGCAACCAGCCTGTTTTGATTAAGCCCTGTGGTCTGTGGGTGGACAATGAGTAGGTGTCGTCTGTGATCTCGATCCATTGCTGAGATGGACGGTGGCGTCGCAACCGTAGGTACACTCACTGGGGGTTATGAAGTTGAAGCCTCCCAAACGAGTTGCACAGTTCCGGCAGTTCAGTCTTCCTCCAGTCCACTGGGTCTAAGACAGATAAACAGGCAGATAAACAAACATCCCTTAATTCACTGTTATGCTGATGACACACAATTGTACTTGTACTGTATCAATGAAACCAGGTGAATCTAATCACTTATCCAACTTAGAGGTGTGTCTCAAAGACATTAAGACTTGAATGACCTGCAACTTTTTATTATTAAATTCAGATAAAACGGAAGTTATTGTGTTGGGACCCAAACGCCTTAGAAACAATTTATCTGATGATATATCTACTCTGAATGGTATGACCTTGGCCTCCAGCACCACTGTGAGGAAACTGGGAGTTATCTTTGATCAGGATATGACCATTGATTTCCACATAAAACAGATTCCTAGGACTGCCTTTTTTCATTTGCGTAATATTTCTAAAATACGACACATTCTGTCGCAAAAAGATGCAGAAAAGTTAGTTCATGCATTTGTTTCTTCCAGGCTGGATTACTATAATGCCCTTCTAGCAGGTAGTCCCAATAAGTCTGTGAAGCCCCTCCAGCTGATCCAGAACGCTGTTGCACGTGTGCTGACCAGAACCAGGTTAAGAGAACATATCTCTCCTGTATTAGCTTCCCAGCATTTGCTCCCGGTAAAATCTAGAATCGAATTCAAAATCCTTCTGCTCACTTACAAAGCCCTTAACGGTCAGGCACCAACGTATCTGAAGGAGCTCATAGTTCCATATTGTCCAATCAGAACTCTGCGCTCCCAGAATTACTTGTAGTCCCTAGAGTCTCCAGAAGTAGAATGGGAGCCAGAGCTTTCAGCTATCAGGCTCCTCTCCTGTAGAACCATCTTCCAATCTGGGTTTGGGGGCAGAGACCCCCTCTACATTTAAAAGTAGGCTTAAAACTTTCCTTATGATAAAGTTTATAATTAAGGCTGGCATAAGCACGCTATAGGTTTAGACTGCTAGGGGGTGTCCCATGATGCACTGAGCTTTTCTCTCTTCCTCTCTCACTGTCCCTCTTTATACATCCCACTCACTTTAATGCATGTTACTGGATTAATGCTTGTTACTGGATTAATACACGTTAAATGGTTGAATGCATGTTAAATGGTTTAACGCATATTAGATGGATTAATGCATTTTAATGGATTGAATTCATGTTATTAACTTGACTTCTTCCCTGGAGTCTTTTGTGTTTTCTCGCCCTGTAAGGTCACATGGTTGGTGATTGTATCTGCTGCTGTGGACCTGCTCGATGTCCACTGATCACAAGATGGTCATGATGATGATTATTGTTGTTATCATTATTATTCTTATTGTATAGTATTTCCCCATAAGCTATCACTATATGTTACATTAATATTAATGTTATTATCAACCTGGGGTCCCTGCTGCTGCTGCGGCCCAATCATGGAGCGGTTGGAGAAAGCAGATTATAGCTGATATCTTTGCTGCTTTCCGCCGTCCGTATCTCTCCTCACCTGTGTCTCGCTCTTTCTCGCTCTCACTCTTTTTTTTTTCAAACCTGACCGGTCATGGCAATAGGCCGTCCACCCTAAGTCTTGGATCTGATCGAGGTTTCTGCCCGTTAAAGGGTAGTTTTTTCTCGCCATTGTTGCCAAGTGCTTGCTCAAGGAGGAATTTGTTGGGTCCTGTAGATAATTATATAAAGAGTCTGGTCTAGACCTAATCTTTCTGAAAAGAACCTTGATACAACTGTTGTTGTGAATTGGCGCTATATGAATAAAGATTGATTGAATATGGACCCGTTTTTTTTAGAAAATAAAATACCAAAATTCACTGACATTTAATCACATCTAGGGTATGACAAAACCGGACTCTGGGTAAAGATTTCTTGCACATCAGTCATGTACATTTTACGTAATCTTACTAACAAACAAACAAACAGACAACATGGGTGAAAACATAACCTCCGTCCTTGGTGAAGGAAATTAAATAAATAGAATAATTAGTTTGCTCAGAAAGCTCAGAAAACTTACAACCAAAAGAGATTTCTTTGGTTGTATCCAGAGTAACATTAGAAATGGTCATACATGCTTCTCCTCTCGTTTAGATTACTGCAATTCCTTCTATATGTTAATATCAACAGCATTTACAGAAACTTGAGCCAGACTTTTCAGCAAAACCAAACAAAGAGACCATAATCCTCCTGTTTTAGCCTCTCTTCAACAGCTTTCAGTTAAAAGGTAAATGGACTGTACTTATATAGTGCTTTTCTAGTCTACTTAACCACTCAAAGTGCTTTTACAACATGAGTCAGCATTCACCAATTCACACAAACATTCATACAGTGATGACTGAAGTGCCAGATTCTCATCAGGAGCAGTAACCACTCACACAATCATTCACACACCAATGGGGTAACCTGGGGCTCAGTACGTTGCTCAAGGACCATTTGACATGTGGACAGCAGTGGCCAGGGATTGAACCACTGACCTTCAGATAAGTGGATGACCTCTCTACCAACTGAGCCAACTTGGTTATGTAGATGCACAAGATAATCTTGTTTTTAAACGTTAGAAGCTGTTTGTAACCAACTACGTCTTTTAAATGAATGCTTTTATCAGACTACTATATCACATCAACTGAGGGTCTGGTTTCACCTATGTTCTAAACAACTGGACTTGTTTCCACAGTACTTGTTATTAAGATAGTCCAGGAAATAATGTCCCGGTTCCATTGTATTGTGATATTGGGCAAATTTAATTTAATTTTTGTTTTCAATTATCTTTGGGCTCCCATGACACTGGTTCTCCTTCCTTACACCACTTTGGAAGGTTCTAGCATGTGAAGACCAGGAACGACAGACACGACCTGCAGTGCTGGAGATGTTCTAACACAGTCCTCCTCCCATCTCAATTTTGTCCTTGTCAAAGTTTATGAGGATCCCAAGGCTTGTCCATTTGTTTTGCTTCCAACATCACCTCAGGAAAATTTTTTTACCTGCTGTCTGACAAAGTCCACCGACTGACAGGTAACCATGGTAACGTGGTAGAAAATCTTAATCTTCATCTGTCAGTGGTTGTAATGTTAAGGTTGACCTGGAGTGTGTGCTCTATGTTGACTTTGTTTTGAAAAAAAAAAATGCAGGTAATGGAAATGTACTCATGACTTAATGAGTAATGACATTTGGAGTACTAATAAGGATGTAATTAGAAGGATTGTTCCCGTGACGACCAGGATTTTTTTGCCAGTGACTGTTTTTCTGTTAGCAAGATCACACAAAATGATAATTATGAGTGTAACGTTGTACATAATTATTCTAATGATATTCTATGTTATATCCCCCCAGAAAAATAAAAATAGGTAATATTCCACATAATAATGAGAAGTTATATTGCAAATAATGTTGGCAATGTAATATTGCACATAATATTGGTGTAATTGTAATGATCATTGACATTTTACTCGGATTGGTGACCTCTGGAGAGGAGTAGTCAAAGTCTGGACATGAACCCCATTGAGATGCTGCGGTGAGACCTGAAAAGATCAGTTCCTGCTCATGAACCTTCTGTTGTAGTTGTATTAAAGCAGGTCTACAAAGGAGAGTGGGCCAAAAATCCACTAGAGTGATGTCAGAGACTGATCTGCAATTATCAGAAGGGTTTGGCTCCAGTATTTATATTCTACAGTCTCATAGGAATATATCTCTGGATGGGAATGTGAGAATGTTTGCTGTACAAAAGATTGTTTCAGTGTTTTATCTGTGTTTGAGAGGAACTGTCATGTTCTTAATCTTTAGCAGGTTCAACATGAGCAGGCATCAACAATCAGAATAAAACCAATATCAAACTACTTTAATCATGTTATGACAAAAACCATATCATTAACAACATAATTAATAAGATAATTAAACTCCATGACGTAAAGTGTTTAATGTATTGAGCTCATACCAGACCGTTGTGGTGAAATGCTGTCAGCAAAAAACAAGCCTGTAGCTTTAAGAAGGGAAGTGGGTTTAAGTGAACATAATAGTTTAAGTTTAGTTTAAGTGAACTCTACGTCACATTTAGTCGACCAAAAGCCTAGCATTCTCACAAATAGTGAAAAATGGTCATTTGAATAGAATAGAATAGAATTAATGACCTCCAGCTATTACAATATTAAGATCGAGAGGTGGAGCTTTACCAGAATAAAAGTTTCAATTGCAACACTGTGAATATAATCGATTGCAAATAAAATAAGTGCACCAAAACAGTACTAAAGTAATATTTAGGTATTATCACTAAAAGTAAGACAATTGAAACAAGGCCAGCAGAAGCAGACATGGGAACGTTGTTGCTGTTTAAATATAACACCAGTTAGGAGCAGATGTGTATGATGGCCATTATGGAGGATAGGGTACGTAATACTTACTTGTGTCTGCAGCAGCCCACTCAAGTTGCCTGCATGAAATATAGCATGGAAACATCTGCCCCATAAAGTATAAACAATAACATAAATAAGTGTAATATCAATTAATTAAAGAAAAGAATGCAACTGGTCAGGAATAAAAGCAAATGTGTCCTTGGGAATGTCTGATCAGGAGGAATTAATTAAATCAAACACATAAAACCAAAAAACTCACCTAAACTGCATCACACATATCATGATCTCTATTATTAGTATTATTTATTGTTGTTTTTTCTTTTGCTGATGTTTTTAAATGATATTTTGCCCTTTACATGTTATACCCTTATGAAGTAGTATTAGGCACGTCTGTCGGCCTTTCTGTGCGGAGTTTGCATGTTATCCCTCTGTCTGCGTGGGTTCTCTCCAAAAACATGTGATATTGGAGAATTGGTGACACTAAACATAAAATAATAATAAATTGCCCGTAGGTGTGGGTGTGAGTGGTTGTATGTCTCCATGTATCAGCCCTTCGATGAACTGGAGACTCGTCCAGGTGTACCCCGCCTCTCGCCCGATGTTAGCTGGGATAGGCTCCAGCCCCCCGTGAACCTGAACAGGATAAGCGGTAGATAATGATTGAATGAATATATATATGTATATATATATATGAATATATATATGTATATATATATATATATATATATATACTTGATAGCTCTTGCTGTAACTTATCTCATGCCAATGCCAATCTGTCAGTGAAGGTTGTCTGAGTGGACGCACCAATAGTCTGTGAGCAGGCAGGCTTCTGCCTGCAGAGGGGGGCTTGGGGGGCGACAACTCAGCTGGAAGGTGGACAAACGTCAGGACTCCATGGGACATTAACATGAAGGACCTATAGGCATGAAGATCAGGAAGTAAGGATGGATGATATGCCGGCAGTGAATGATATATACTGATGGTCAGATAGTTCCGTAAGGTTAATATCTCTCCACTGGAGGCCTGAGGTCCGTTCGGCGACCAGATGTGCCCCCGTCGGACCCTCCCAATCTCCCACTTCAGAGGAGAGTAGACACAGACAGAAGCCTGGCTGCTTTTAGCAAAGGAATGATACTGAGTTATTTCAGTTTTTTGTTTATCTATGGATTTTTTTCTGTTTAAATTTTCATAAACTTTTTTTTTTTAGTGGGAAAAAGAATAATAAATGTATAACTGTGTATATTTTCATTCATCCAGGTCATGGTAATTCATGTGGGTTCAAACCAAAGCAACTGGACTTCTGTTTAGAGATCAATTTTAAAGTGAGTCGATGGCAGTGGGTGTGACCCACCCTCATTAGTTGTGCAGGACCAACTGCCAACGACTTTCTAGGTACCAACATCTACTGGGGGTATAAAATCCAGTTAGATCTGATGAAGCCTCTCTGATGATAGTTGAAACATCCTCAAGCCAAAACAGAAGTCCAGTTGCCTTGGATTCAACCCACATGGATTATTATGAATGTATTGTTTTTTTTATTAAGTTATGGGTACAGAAAGAGTACCCATATTTCAATCCGTGCCTCTTTCTTTTTAAGAATAATTGGTCCTAGTAGTACGTCTTTTTGAGTCTGAATGATGATAATTATAATGTTAAGAGTTGTTTGATTTAGAATTATATTGACGTTCCCTTAAAATGGACCAACACCAGGTGGCAGGGTCTCAGCTGTCTCGCCTCAGAGTACTATCCAATGTGCTGAAATAACCAGAATAAAGAGAATAAAAATATATTAACTGATATATTTTATTGAGTAACTGTGGTATGTTAGTCCTAAGGATTAAATAGAAATAGCTGTTATTTTTATTATTATTGCTTGAGTTGTTCGTTAATAATATTATAACATTTGAAGTATATTTACAGTGCCTTCATCTATTCATAACAAACAACAAGTATTAAAACAAGTAATAAACACCTGGATTCGTCAATTAAAAGAAACCAAACATTTTCAGTTCGTTAAAAAATAAATGTTAGGTTTCGTTTTCTCCCCAAAACGACAAAAACCCTCCTGTTTTTTAAGAAAATTGCAATCAAAGTGAAACAATGGAAAATGAGCTTAAAATATGCATCAGAAACCAAAGTACTGAATGTTTGTATATATGTATTTGGAAATTACTGCACCATCATCTGTTTCTTCCCAAACTAGCTAAATTACATCCTCACAGACGAATGACGCGTTTTCCATCACCGGTATAAAAACGTGACCACATTCTCCACCAGGAGCCAACCCCGCATTTCCGACCCTCTGTGTTTGTCCTCTCCTCAGACCCTCTCTGCAGACCCTTTCTGCTGCATCAGACAGTCCACCATGCGTACTGCGCGGTGCGGCGGAGCAGTGCGCCCCAGGCTCTCCATCAAGTAACGCAAGCCAGTCAGATACCAAGCTTGCCAATGATGGAGGACACAAACAACACCACCGACTGGTCTCAGTTAGACATTATCTCTAATAGAACTGAAGAGCAGGGGGTGATGTTAAGCTACCAGGTGGTCACTTCCCTGCTTCTCGGTGCACTCATCCTGTGCGCAGTCTTTGGGAACGCGTGCGTGGTCGCCGCCATCGCCCTGGAGCGCTCTCTGCAGAACGTGGCCAACTATTTGATCGGTTCTCTAGCAGTCACAGACCTGATGGTGTCAGTGTTGGTTCTGCCTATGGCGGCGCTCTACCAGGTCTTGAACCGGTGGACCCTGGGACAGGTTCCGTGCGACATTTTCATCTCTCTGGATGTGTTGTGCTGCACCTCGTCCATCCTGCATTTGTGCGCCATCGCTCTGGACCGGTACTGGGCCATAACAGAGCCCATAGAATACCTGAAGAAAAGGACCCCGAGGAGAGCCGCGGTCCTCATCAGCGTCACCTGGCTGGTCGGGTTCTCCATCTCTGTGCCGCCGATGTTGATCATGCGCTCTCAGCCGGGCAGCATGGTGGAGGAGCAGAACAATACGAAGCAGTGTAAGATCCGGCAGGACCCCTGGTACACTGTCTACTCAACATTCGGGGCTTTCTATATCCCCCTGACCCTAATGTTGGTTCTGTACTGGCGGATATTTAAAGCGGCCAGATTCCGGATCAGGAGGACCGTGCGTAAAACAGAGAAGAAGAAGGTTTCCGACACGTGTCTGGATTTATCTCCTGCCCTGTTCAACAAAAAGACTCGCAGAGACCCGCAGGGAAAGACGTGGAAGAGGAGCGTGGAGCCCCGGCCTCTGCCAAGCATTAACGGATCAGTGAAACATGCAGAGGACGGAGAGTCTCTGGAGATCATTGAGGTGCAGGGAAACTCCAGAGGTAACCTCCCTCTACCGAACACCCCGAGCTCAGTACCTCTGTTTGAGAACAGGCACGAAAAGGCCACCGAGACCAAGAGAAAGATCGCTCTGGCACGAGAGCGCAAAACGGTAAAGACTCTCGGCATCATTATGGGGACCTTCATCTTCTGCTGGCTGCCCTTCTTCATCGTCGCCTTGGTAATGCCCTTCTGCCAGGGCGCATGCTTCATGCCCCGATGGCTGGCAGACGTCATCAACTGGCTGGGTTACTCCAACTCTCTGCTCAACCCTATCATCTACGCATATTTCAACAAAGACTTCCAGAGCGCCTTCAAGAAAATTATCAAGTGTCACTTCTGCAGACCCTAAAGTTCAGAAGTCATCAAAAGATTATTCTCCAGAGGGCTCACAGTGACTGCTGTCCGTTATCTCCATCTTCTGATGTCTGTGTGAAGCCGTGATATGCTCCTCATCCTGCTCATGTTCAATAAAAAAACAAAAACTTTTTCACTATGTATGAGCTCATGATTCTAAAAATCCATTTAATTTCATTTGTAAAATGAAGTAAACTTATGAACCAGAAGCAAATTTATTATTTACATTTTTTAGGAAACATTCGTGGGTCACTTCATTAAGATTTCCTCACCTCCACTCTGAGATATTAATGTTACAAAACCACACTTAAATATTATATATTAAAGAAACATTTTCAACTCTTATTGACATCATTACTGATAATAAACATAAATATTAAAACATTTAAATAATACTGCCCTTCTCTGATCCCACGATACCACAGTTTTTTATATGTCAAAAACACAAAAGAAGAAATGAATATTCTCAATGGTAAGTGGATTGTATTTTGGTTTATACATCCATAATTAGCTATAGGATGTAACCAATCTTTTTATTTTGCTCAATATTAGATCTTTTTTTTTTTTCAAATCATCCGTTTTAACTGCCTTCTTCTACCAACTTCTGAAACCACCATAACTTACTGCAGTTGTATACTATTTATCACTTTTACTGACTTAATGATTTGATTTAACATCAGATCTGATTGTGTTTGCGCAATAAATTATTCACACACTATGTTATTTCAGGTTGATATTAAAAAAATTATCACACAGCCAAAATTATCAGAAAAATAAAAAACACAGATATGCACCGAATGAAACAATAGGGTTGATTAAAAATATATTTAATTTGTTTGTTCATTCCATGTGTTGAAATGTATCAATGTTATATTCGGCAGCACTTTTACAGACAATGTTACATTAAAATACAGTCTGACATCTGAAGGCATCTTTGCAGATGTTTAGCCTATTCCTCCTATGCCTTATCTCATTCATAAAATATACGAGTGTATAAATAATAATAATAATGATAAAAACAATAATAATAATAATGCTTCGAAAAAAGAGTCAGTTTAAAACAATATCACATGATAAAATATAAATATGAATCAATAGCACAATAAAAGAGTCAAACGACATTGAAAATTTATAGCGGATCTGAAAAGGTATGTTTATTTAGGATGTATATGGACATTGCAGCATAAACCATGTGACCTCAATCAGTTTTCATACAAACACAGAATTTCTAATGGAAAGAGATCTGAAGAAAATATCCTCAATTTGAGTAAATTACCACTTCAACAACATTACTCTGATGGTGCAAAGGTAATTTCACCCTTCACTCTATATACCTGTAAGGAAAGTTCACACCATCAAATCATCATTGCCATCGCTTTGTATTTCAAAAATGAATTGAGATCCAACAGTGCAGTAAACTGTTTTATATAGCCAACCCATTAAAATTAGTTTTACCAGGATAAATTTGTGTAAAATCTGTGCTCAATAAATCTAGGATATTAAACTGAATGGAAAGATGCCATAATATGGGTGGTAACACAACATTTCTCTCGTTGTAAACAGAATATGGTCTGTGATCCTATCAGTGTGGAAAATGACTGAAATAATCTTTAAGTAAAAGTACAGTCTTATTTTGACAGGCCTGTAAGTGGGGCTTTGGTTCCTGTCATCCCTCAAACCTTTTCCAATCAGCTCCTCCTGCTCTCTGAGCCTTTCATTGCATGCAAGTGTTGATCTGCTGCATCACTGTTCAACAAAGAAAATTCTCATTAAAGTTTGTCAAAAACGCATTTGATCATGCTATGGAGTGCGGTTGATGATGTGGGCGGGGGAACCAACCTGGAGAGAGTGAGACAAAGGAAATGGACCACCTATGAGAACCATCAAAAAACGTCTGCTTGTAGGACCTTGGTGCCCTTTTCCTCCGTCACTCAGAGCCTCACAGGGCCATCTTAAAAAAGGCTGTGAAGGGGACACACAGATGGCTCTTAGAGAGGTGGTCACCATAGCAACATATGGAGGATGCAAACTCTGGATGCAGGAGGGGCAATTACCTGATGAAAGGCCTGAAGCCACACTGGAGAACAGAGGTTCCACAGCTGGTAGCAAACTCAGACAATCAGACAATAAACAGGTGGATTTATTTATTTATTATTTATATACTGATGCTCTACAGTTAGGCCGATTTCCTGCTGTCCTCTCCAAACAACGGTCATCCAAAGTAAACTACCATTAGAGTCGATTTAAGCGATACTCCTTTTGTACTCAGAATTATAAAAGGTTATAATAACTTTTATCCACTCTTTCTGAGAGAATCACATTCATATAATCTAATTATTCAGTTTGCTCTATATTAAACATTTATATTAAACATGAAAACCATGTCAGACTCTAAAGTTCTATGACTGCATCATTCTGTTCAACGTAAATATTATAGATGTCTTATATGTCTTATAGGCAGAAGTTCAGTCTAAAATATTTAATATTTTTGGAATTCTACTGGAATTTAATATATGTTAAACACAACAAAGCTATAATCGGACTTCAATCAAATTTTTGCAGGTTTTTTTTTGTTTGTTACCATCTATAATGCTATACTTTAATTAAATATAATAATTAATAATAATGATAATAAAAAAACACTGAAAATAGATTATGTTAGTCTTACCTGTCCACAGACACAAAGGTTTTTCTTATACACATGTTAGTTGTGGAACTATTTAGTATATTTTGCGTATATAATTCAGATGAAACTTAACTTAAAATAACCAATGAGCTTAAGATGCATTATGGGAAGGGGAGTCCTTTTGGAACTTGTACCAGGGATGAACAGATCCATCCATTCATCCATCGGTCCATCTGTCCATCCATCCATCCCTCCATCCACCCATTCATCCATCCACCCACCCACCCATCTATCCATCCATCCACCAACCTAGCCTTTCATCCACCCACCCATCCACCCATCCTTCCATCCCTCCACCAATCCATCCAGCCATCCATCCATGCATTTGCTGCAACTGCTAATCCTGTTAATGGTCATGGGGGTTGGAACCTCTCCCTGCTGTCATTGGCTGAGAAACAGTGCTCACAAGTCATCAGTTATTTCTATTTCTAAACTATAACGAAATTTTGTATGGAAACCTATTTATAAAGCAAAGTGGTAAAATAATTTGTTGAGCTCATTTGAGTTTAACTACCTTAAAAAAATCTTTAAAATTATTACTGAGCTGAATACTATTCAAACCTCTTAAAGATATGACTGTAGAACATCTTCAATCCCTCAACTAAAACGTTCTCCTTTTTTCTTCATGGATCGAAATGCACATAAAGGCAAGACAGTTTGTTTGTTAAGCACATTTAAAATACAATATAGAGATTCACTGTGTATAAAACCACACAGATAAAAACACAAATTAATAAAAAAAATAAGCAACTGTTTGAGAAAGCATAATTAGGATATGAAAAAAATTAAGAGACAGATTAAACAGATGAGTTATAATTCAAGATATGGATTAATATACTATCGTTACAATTAAGGCTTTTTTTCCCTCCAATGGAAAAGTTTTGTTCTTAGAAACGAGAGAATTTCTATAAACCAGAGCTTACAAAAGTCACTTGTTCAACATAGCATTAAATGATCATAATCTACTACAACCACGAAAACACCACAACACACTTAATGGTAGACACTCCTGTATGTTGCCTGTGTATCTCAGAGACTTCCCCAGAGTGCATTTGGCTGTAAAATAGCCACCCACACTTCCAGAGTGTTGATGTGATTTCATCCACAGGCTCTTGAAGGAGACAGTGAGGTTTTCCTGCAGGAGCACCGCTGGCATTCTTGCTGTCAGAGGAATTATAGGATGGGTTTGACGCCATAACAGAAAATAACAAAACAAAAAAAACGATCCATCTCTATTTCATCTCTTTTTAAAACTTTTTGCAAGCCTTGAGCAAAACAACAAAAAAGGAAAAAGATCAAATTCTCTCTCAAACCAGAGCAGTGGTGTAGAACTTGGACAGTTCTTTGGAAACGTACTGGACCCCCCGGTTTTCTTATTTTTGTGTGTACTGCTTATCGGACAGAACTGTGGCAACTTTTCAAACAACATTCTGCACTCTGAGAGGAAATCAGCTCCTGGAGGAGAATTAAAACAGCAACCTAACACCTTTGATAGAGTGAGACAGGTTTTTGAAATCACCGCGGTGGAATTTTTTCCAATAGGGTTACATCCACACCTTAATCAGGCGATGATTAAGGTATGGATGTGGATGGAGTCAATCTCAGCTAATTCAAACAAGGGCACCATCATCATCTCCAGGGTTTTATTTCAGGAAGTAGGTTTGGTGGAAATTTGTTTGTTAAGCCTGAGATGAGGGAAACTAAGAATTTTCCGTACAAGAAAGGTAAGTTAAACTATATGTTTTCTTCAACAAATCCGGAGTTTGTTCCTGATTCTTCCTCCGTCTGAGACTAAAAGCAAAGCTGTCAGAGGTGACGTGTCTGTTTCTCATTTGTCATATTATAAAAGCATTTGGGTTGAGGACTGGGTCCCCGATTGTAAGTGTATTAATTGAAATACTGCACTGTAATAATTTCATGGCTTTGGTCAAAACAAAAATTGACTAAATACGTTTTGTCCTTTCTGGTTCCTCCATTCTACCTATTCCGTCCGCCTACTCACAGTTTAAAATCTCCCTACATCTAAATTGCTTCCCAGTAATCTCACAGCAAGAGGTTGAGGATATATTCAGGACAATGAAACCCTCAATCTGTGCCCTCAACCCCTTACAGCCCTAGTGAAAACTAACACATCATCATCTCTCTTCAGCTCTAACATCAGTCCCCTGATCACCACTGTAATAAACCATTGCTTCCAGCCTGACTATGTTCCATCTGCCCTGAAAGCTGCCATAATCAGACCCATCCTCAAAAAACTCACTCTTGACACAGAAGTTTTTGTTAATTACTAACCCACTTCCAAACTCCCATTCCTTTCCAAAGTACTGGAAAAAGCAGTTGCTGCTCACCTCCAGGACCAAAATACAACAACCTGTCTGAAAAATTACAGTTTGGTTTCCGCTCCGCCCGCAGCACAGAAACAGCTCTGCTTAGATTCACAAATGATCTACGGATGGCAGCAGATGCTGGTTCACCTTCCCTCCTGATTTGTCCTTGATTTGTCTGCTGCCTTGTTGACTATGGAATACCCCCACACCGCCTACATTACACCATTGGACTCATTGACACTGCACTTAACTGTTTTCAATCATACCTCACCGACAGAGCAGACTATATTTCCCTTGGAAGTGCAGTTTCCCGGACGCACACTGTCACCTAAGGGGTCCCCAAGGGATCAGTCCTTGGCCCCATTCATTATCATCTCCCATGTCAACTCTCCACGCCTGTCTGGAGGAGATAAAGGTGTGGATGAAACATAACTCTCTCCAGTTGAACAGCTCCAAAACCGAAGCAATTTTAAATGGCACCTCAACTCAGACCCAGTCATCCTTCATAACCAGCATTACCTTCTCAGGTTACGAAATTCCCCTCTCCTCATCATCACCAATACCTTCTAAATCCCTCATCAAACACATTTGCAAGATCTCCTTTCACCTTCGGAGAAATATATCTTATATATTATACAATATTTCTTCACTCACCTAATGTGATGCTGAAAAGCTGGTCCAAGCGTTTGTCTCCTCCGGACTGGATTACTGTAATGCACTTCTCCTCAGGATCCCTAATAAAAGTTTTCAAAGACTACAGTATGTTCAAAACAGTGCTGCAAGGATAAACACGAACACATCACCCCTGTTTTTCATTCCATTCACTGACTTCCCATCTCCAGGATTGATTACAAAGTCTCTCTCCTCACTCACCAGTGCATCCATGGCAATGCACCCCTACCTGAAAGAACTACTATAAAAATTGACTTTAAACTTAAATTTTTAGCCGAACCTATGACTTTTAATTAACATTTTATTGTTTCTGATTATATTTTCATATACTTTTTGACGCTTTTATTTGCTTTTACCTTGTAACACTTTGAGATTTCATCCAAATGTAAAGTGCGTTATGAATATAATGTATCATTATTATTAGTAGTAGTAATTCCATGAGTTATCAGAATGAGTTATCTCAAACATCACACATCAAATACGTCGCTCACATCAGATCAGTGTTTTATTTCAAATGGAATTTTCAACATCTTTGAATATTAGATTTTTTTTAAAAAGCCACTATCTGAGATTATAAATATGTTTAAAAACAAAGTGATGAGCATATCTGCCCTCTAGCAAGTTTATTTCGGATGACAAGATGTTACAGACATCCCTCTTTTCCACAACCCTTTCCGGCACATCCTGGGCGAAGCAGAATCCCAAAGCGGTCCCAGAGGAAATAAATAATTCCTTCAGCGAGTTCTGTGTCGAACCCTGGATTAAATTAATTTGTATTTTATTTTCAAGTGCATTTACAAGCGATTAGTGCTCATGAATAAAAAATACAAATCTGTTATATATTATTTTATAACATCATTCCACCACCTTTTCACACACAATTTTTACGAGAATCCACCAGGCTCCATACCCAAAAGGAATTATAACTGCAGCTTCTCAAGGCAGAGACCCTTCAATCACCATCTCCCTGAAGAGTCTGAGAACTTTTTGACAAATTAGAAAGTCTTTGGTGCTCAAACTCATCAGGGAGATGGAATTCACCTGCATTCAACAAAATCTGTTGTACTAACTCTCCGTCCCTGCAATCTGGAATGTTTTAAGTGTTCCAACGGCAAGCAATATTAAAGCCACGTTATTGTATTTTAGTTTCCTGAAATAATTCTTGATCCTTGGATGAAAATGCAGTGGAATGCATGGCAGACCAGTAAACCCAAAAATTAACGGCTGAACGTACTTACTAAAAATATGACAGCAGCAACGTCTTGTGTAAAACATAGATCCTGAGTGCCTAGCAAACTAAACTGAGCAATACGTTTTCAACAACATGTGTTTTTTTCCGTTTTTGTTTATTTAACTGATTTTATTCTGTCTTTGATTAAGTAATCTAGGCCAAATTTAATGTTTTGTTCCCACAGTTGGATTCACTTGTTTTAAATCAATCATATTTTGTTGGACTAAAATGTTTCAATTTTCAGATACATCTTTCCTAGTCCTATTAATTAAAGGTATTTCACTCATAAAAACAAACTTGATGAGTTGCTTCATTCATTAAATGTATGTTGCAACCAAGACAATAATATCTGAAGGTATTATACTGTATTTCAGAGGTTTTATAGAACAATCTTGATGGAGATTGTCTGTTTGATATTTTTAATGTTATCTATGATGAATACAATGAACTCAGCCACAAAGCCCCTTCACACAAACATTCATACAGCGATGATACGCAGGTCAGAGTACTTCTAGTGCCGGTGCCACGCCCAGATATATGGGGAGGGTTGTGTCAGGAAGGGCATCCAGCTTAAAACTAATTCCAGATCGATATACGGAACACAAAAATGATTTTCTAGACTAGACTGGTCGGGCTTAACAAATACGGTCACTGGTACTGTAAGCTACTCTAAGCCTATGGATGGAAACAGATAGTATGCTGTGATAACCCCAAAAGTAATTTATGATTTAGCTGAATGTGTTGTGTTGCGGCTTTTGCAGTGTGTTTTTCTCAGTGTATTCTCTTATGGCTTTTGTAATGTATTTTTCATATGCTGCACATATATTGTAAAGTAGATGAAGAAATGTTTCTTAATTCAGCTCATGTTTTGTGTATTTCAATGTGTTTTCTTAATTTGCAATGGCTCGCTCCATGGGCCAACATAAGCAACACTCAGTCTTGTCAGAGAAAGCGCCCTTTTCAAAAGCAACAGCAAAAGTAAAACCACACCACACAGTTGTTTGTATGCAGGTACATGGCTCTTATGCCAGTAAGAACCACTGTAAGAAGTGGTGTTGTTCCGCCACAGTTTTCACATACGTTTTTATAATTTGTTTTTCATTCTATTTAGTTTTTTCTTTTTACACAGCAACGGTAAATGGGACATTGACAGAAAATTACATTACAATTTGCATTTTCAGGACCTCAAGAATCTGTCTTAGTAAATGGGCTATACTTATATAGTGCTTTTCTAGTCTGCTTGACCACTCAAAGTGCTTTTACAGCACGGGTCAGCATTCACCCATTCACACAAACATTCATACAGCGATGATACTATATGATGATAATGTACGATGAAAGTGTGAATGAAAGGTAGATGCAAATGATCAACATTTTACTCAAAACCTGTAATCATTTAAACAACTCCATCCCAAGTTTTATTTAAAAACTATTTATAGTCATGTGTTTGCGTAAACTCCCTAAAAGCACAAGTAAATAATAATACTTAAAATTCAGATGAAACAGGATTGATTACTATTTATAAACTATTATTGGTATAAACCCAATGATTTAAGAAAATATATGAAATGATGTTAAACAACAACAATTACAAGGGCTTACAATGATTTGTGGGAGAGGTTGGACCCTAAGGGAGGAGAAAAGGACTTGGCAAGGCAAAGGGATTTAGACGGGAGGGATGAGCACAAGGTTATGGTGATTAAGAATATTGTTGGAAATGTACAAACATTTGTGAGGAGAGTGTGTGGGCAAAATGGAAGGAGTACTTTGAAGAAATGATGAGTGAAGAAAACAGAAGGGTGGAAGATGTAAGAGATGCATATCAAGATGGAATGATTGGTTGGAACGATTAGTATTAGTAGGATGAAGTGAGAGCAAACAAAGAGGATAAAGAATGGAAATGTGGTTGGTCCTGATGACATACCAGTCAAGGTATTGAGGTGTCTAGGAGAGAGGGCAATGGAGTATTAAACAATATCGTTCAACATGATCTTGATACAACATGAGCATGTGAGGATATTAAGAATGAAGGAAAAGTGTACCCAAGGTGCCGATTTTGAGAAAGGGTGATGTGCAAAGCTATAATAGCTATAGAGGTACAGTGCAGTATACGGCTGATCAGTCACACAATGATGATCTGGTAAAGAATAGTGGATTTGTGAGCACCACTATGGCTTCATGCCAAGAAAGAGTACAACAGATATGATGTTTGCTTTGAGAGTGCTGATGGAAAGTATGGAGAAGGCCAGAAGGAGTAGCATTGTGTCTTTGTGGACTTAGAGAAAGCGTACAACTGCTGAAGGAGGAATTTTGGTACTTAGGATGGGTATTGGGAGAAACATAATATATATTTCACATCTGTGTTAGACAAACCTCTAATCTTTTGGGACTGAGTTACTTTCATTTGAAAGGGGCTCACCCAGAAAAAATCACCAGTTCAGGACCAACTCAAAGAGGCAAAGAACCTCTGGTTCACAATCACATACAATTTAAAGTCATCAATTAATCTGCATTCATGTTGAAGTCAGGTACCTGGGTGGGACATTGAACAGGGAGTTTTTGTGCTCCTGCTACCTGATATTTATTTTCTTCTTTATTAGATTCCAGTTCTCCTCGAGTAGTTTGGGCGGGTTTCTTGATTGCATCCAGTGAATAAATCCAAGTTGCATAATAAGATACATGATAAATGTTTGTGTGGGTGTGTGAGTGTGTGTGTGCGTGTGTGTTTGCGTGTGTGTGTGCGTGTGTGTGTTTGTGTGTGTGTGTGTGTGTGTATGTGTGTGTGTGCGTGTGTGTGTGTGAGTGTGAGAGTGGGTATGTAGATTTTGAAAATAATATTCTGATGTCATCAATTTTCTTTTTCTCAATGACAGATTTAAATTCAGGTTTAGACATGGTATGAACCATTAGATAAAATGTGACTTTGCCATGACTGCTGCAGACTAATAAATCTAAGAACTAGGTCTAGTGTGTAATTGGACTGAATGAAAAGAGATATGTTTTTAATTGAGACTTGAGCTCTTGACGTGATGCTACTATTGATCTAGGGGAATAGGTAATTCCAGAAGTAAGGGGCTTTAACAAGTGCGGCTGTGTCTCATCAGGCAGGGCAGTTGTCAATGTAATGGAAGGGTTGCAGTTTGATCCCAAGCATCTGCAGTCTACACATCATAGCAGATGCCTTGGGACACTGATACCAAAGTTCCTCCCGATGTCTGCTCCATTACTCAGGAGGTGCAGTGGAACAGACATATGGAAGGGCCGATTTAAGACCTTAATTACTAGCAATAAATCTTCAAAATCAATGTGGAACTGGACAGGAAACCAGTGGACAGAGGACAGTACTGGTGTGATTCCTTTTTATCTTCCAGATGGTAGACGGACAGCTGCATTCTGGACTAACTGCAGACGGTAGAGCAATGACTGCTCAACAACAACACTCAATTATCTAGCCGATACGTAATGAATGACATAATGAATATTCTTAAGATTATTTAAATTTAACACCAAATTTAGTTACACATCTGTAGCATCTGTTGTAAAATAAAAAGCTGCACAATGGTAACAGTGTTTTAGATTTAAGCCCATTACATACTTATCATTAGATTAGAAATTCATTTTCAAGCATTTTATGATAAGCCATGACTACTGTAGACTAAGAAATATATGAACTAGGTGGAAGCTAAGGAAAGGAGATTTGTTTTTAATAGAGACTTAAACTCTGGAAGTGATGCTGATGACCTGATCTATGAGAGGAGGTCATTCAAGAAGTTAGGGGCTATAACTGAGAAGGATTTATGGTCCATCTTAGGAACATATGACTGGAACAAATCTAGACGGGAAAGTTGGAGCTAGATTAAGATTTTAAAAACAACAAAAGAAGGAAGATTGTTGAGATATTCTCACACTTGAGAGGAACCTGTCAGGAGCTTGACAGCAGTATTTTGGATAAACTGCCGACTGGAGAAAGTGCTTCAACATAGAGTGAGTTGCAGTCGTCCTGCGTGGAAGTTCAAAAAATATGAGGGACCAAGGTTTTTATAATTCAGGAAGGAATTTTGATCTCAGCCTAAAGTTGAGTTGAAAAAAGTTGTTTTTAACAACTTGGAAAATCTGGAATCAAATTTAAGACGCGAATAAAAAATAACCACCAAAAGGTCCGTTAATAAATGCTAATAGATCAAAATGATCTATTTCAACAGAATCAGCCTTTTTAAACATTCTAGAAATTATATGATCCCTCTCAATGAGAGGAAAAATTGGTTGGTCAAAATATCAATAACTAGAAAAAGCGCTCAGAGAGTCCAAACCTCCTCAAAGGCACAAAAGTACCCGAGGTTACCGAAAAAGTAGTATAGATTTCTCCATCCATGTCTGAGTTATAGCCAACCACTAAATATAACAACTCCATCATACATTCTGAGTTTCTCTGGAATACTCTGTAGCCAGTCTTACTCTTCAGCTTCTCTGTTCAGCCCACTGAGCCCCCAGCTCCATCCACAAAGGAACATTTGAGGAATCAATGGGACAAAGGTGGTTATAGCCACATTGTGAAGTCACTACTCTAAACGGCTTAATTTATTTAATTTAATTTCATTTTAAATATGCAAAACACTTAATGTGGACACCATGATAAAGAATAGCGTAGAGAACAAGATGAGATGATGCTCGTTTTTCCGTTGAGTTGTGCTGTGCTTTGACTAATCTGTATCTCATTGCACTGGATTAACACAGTCACTTAAATAGCAACATCTCAGTGAAACATAGAAACTTGTTTTTAGAGAATATCTTGATTATCTCAAATACTGAGCATGAGTATAACTTGCTCACTTAAAGACATATTCTATTTTAAAATAATTAATTATCACTTTCAAATCTTATTTCAAATATATGATAATCTTAAATTTAGAATGGCTTCAATATTATACTAGTTAGATTAAGATAAATGTACCCCAAAGAAGTGATTGACATGTAGGGTAACAAACTGAAATAAAATTTTGAGACATAAAAATGCTAATCTTTGATTATTCCCACTGTCGTCTGAGACACAACACTATTTAATGTTATTTCTCAGCTAATTTCCATATGTTCTTTATCTAAATGTCATATCTTGTTTGAAGAAATTCTACCTAAGTAAATATTCATTTGATTTATTGGCAGATTTTTTTTCACAGGGAAGTCCAAATCTCCTGTCAATCAAATCTACAACTGCTGTAGTCCGGCCAGGTTTAAGACATAAAGATCTAGTTCTCCAAACACTGACTAATTGTAAAGGATGACAATTTGTACTCTTCAGATTGAATATGTGTAAAGGGTATTGATTTTATTTTTGCTGAGGCACATCCAGGTGAAACGATGTTTGCGATACAAACTGTGCATTCTGTTCCATATTCAGTCTAGCAGAACTTCGACACCCAATTTTAACAATTAGAATGTATCCTTTTTCAATCACATTCATACACAGCACAAAATATTGAAAAAATTTATCTGCATTCACCCCATCACTGTGGGAGCAGTGGGCAGCATATTGGGTTCAGGTTCTTGCTCAAGAACCCTACAACATGACTTCCTAGGGCTCAAATATGCTATTCTTCCAATATTCCAATTGGGAGACACCGCTCTACCCGCTGAGCTACAGCCACCCTTGGATTTTAATATTTGAAATTAATCTAAAATCCAGCTCAAATTAACATACACTTAATAACAGACTCAGTTTCAGTGAAATTAATTTAAAAAAAAATCTTCGCTTGAAAATACTTACTTAGCTGAGTGTTCCTGGTCAAATTAATCCTCTTTTAGCAGGGTAGTTGTCCACCCTGGAATTAACCACAAAAACGCATAGAAAAACACACACCACGTAAGACAACACATTGTAAAGAGAATTTTTGCTGAATTTCAAATACTTAGATCACAATTAGAAAACCCATGGTTTCTGTCTAAGTATTGAGGGGAATTTGTTTTGCCGATGGCCAAGCTAAAGGAAATACGTTTAAACAGGTAAACCATGTTATTCAATGAGAGTGATGTAAAAATGTATTTTAAATTAGCAAAACAGGAGTCCCACCTTTTTAAGTGCAGGACACTAGAAAATTTATATTTAATTTCATTAAATGCATAATTAAAACTGACTTGGAACAAACTTTTGAGCCAGTGGCCTTTCAACAGCCAACAAAGGACTCACTGTTCCAAAACCCAGTTTACCAGGAGAACTGTAGCATACTCTCTGCATTTCTTTACTTTCAGAGGTGGCAAAGAAGAGGCATTTTTAATTGAGTAGAGGTACACAACTTGTGTAACAAAATTACTATGGTAAAAGTACAATTATTTATTCAACTTCTTCACTCAAGCACAAATAGATAAACTGTGTCCGAAACCTCCAACTAGTTCACTTTTGTTGTCCAACATGTTGAGATGTCAGGAAAATATGAATTTATTCAAAATAAAAAAATAATCCATTGAAGTAATTAGTCTGTTTTGAAACTGTAAGGAGTAGCAAGTACAGAGATTGATGTTGAAATGTAGAGAGTAAAACTAAAAAGTTGTAAGAAATAAATGCTCGAGTGGCGCAAAGATACTGAGGAGGAGGTGGAGGAAGAGAGGGTCTAGTCCACTTATTTTATTAATGCAAAATACAAAGTCAGTGGAGCAGACAGAAGTCATTTGACTCACATTAGGAAATTTACAGAGGTAACACTGTGAACATTGCTGGTAAGACATTAACATGACGATCAACAATATACTGCCATAAGAGGAAGGGGGCACTGAGACTTAATACTCAGAATAACTATGCCCATGCTGTCATCAATGACAGCAGCAGTATATCCCCGAAATGTCCCCAGTCCACTACCTTTAAAAATAAATCTCCCGATTGAAATCCTCAAATTAAATGTGATGTCTTATCTGAAAGGCAGCGGGTTTTTTTTTTTTTTTAATAAAGAAAGCTCTTTCTAGTGAGTAAAATATGAACTTTTAGGATAAAATATGATTCAATATCAATCTCCTTGATTATATTCATATGCATGAAATTTGGACTAAATCAAACCAATGGTTAGGAGATTTTGTCAACACAACTGTGTTCTTTGTAAAAAGTTCCGACTGGTGAGTAAAATATGAACTGACTCGATTCATTTGCACAAAATTTGCACTAAATGGACCCAATGGTTGCCCACAACTAAAAACAATCCAGTTCCTATTTGCACTGAGGTCTATGTAGGAAGAATGATCGATTAAATATTGTTATAGCTATGAGTTATGTCTGGGATACAATATTTTTCTTTAAAAATTCTCCTCCTAGTGAGTAAAATATGATATACTGTTTTCAAAATAGATCTCCTAAAGTCAATTCATATCCACCAAAAACATTCTAAATCAGACCAATGCTTGAGAAATTATGGCCTAACAATTTTTGGAGATAAAGCTTTATATAATTATTGAAATTAGTATTGGAAATATACAACCGACCTCTACCAAAATCATTGAAATTCATTCAGTTTTTTTCCTCTCATTAAGGTCTCAGTGGGTATACAATTTGAAAATGATCCATGAAATAGGACCTACTGCTGTGGCGGCGTTGACGTTGGAAGCAATAACTGTATTCATAATAGCTCTAACTTTTCGGGGAGACAATATATAGATATGGCTGGAATGAGAAGAGAAGGGAACAGGAGAAATAAACACAGAGAGAGAAAAGTGGAGAAAAAACAATAGACACTACGACAGGAGGAATATCAAAATGAAACATAAATAATAAGCAGAGGGAATTAAAGGGCAGAACAGTTCAAGCTAACCAGCATAGGAAACGAAAAACAAAAGAATATCCAGCCCAAATAGACACAAACAAACAAACAAAGGAGAACAACCCAATTAACATGATCAGATCTCGACTACGAACAAGTGTTCATTCATCGTCATGTAAAATTCCTTAATTTTAGTAAATTACAGCAGTACAGCCTTAGATAATCAGTCCAGACTAGAAAGAACTGCAGTGGATGCACACATTGAATTAACTGGCTCTTAGTGTTTCCTCACTCGTAGGCTGTGATCTAGATCAAAAGAGAGAGGGGCCTCAAACCAGATCTTCATCCTATTATGAAGGGAGCAACTGACATTTACTTGTATTTTTAACTGGTGAATAAACTTAATACTATAGTGTTGAAACAGAGAGGCTTGATGGGAAATTAAATTAATTAAGTTAAATATTGCAAGAAAATGAATCTTAAAATCAAGTATCGGACCGTAGCTCTGTGTCAACAGAACTGTGGATCATATAATCTGAGCTCCTCTTAGTCAGGTCAGTAATACCCATGCTTCTCAATAACTGATGTACTGGGCATCTATGTAACGGGGATATTTGTCTGAATAGAAAGAAATCATTATAGGAAATTACTGTAATACAAATAAGGACTGAAAGAGAGCTAGAGGAAACACTATCTGCTGAGAAAAAGGGAGGCCCTTGTCATCAAAACCACCTCAGGAAATGCCACCCAGCAGGAGAAACAATGGACCTGTATACAACTCCACCCCTTTATTACCTCCACATCATTTGACAGTGTAGAAAACCATTGCCCTAAAATTCTCCTTTTTTTTGGTTACAATCATGTTACCCAGATCTGGAAGGTGTATTATAACCTGAAGGTTTGTTTGAATCAAAAGCTGTTTTTGTTTAATCCTCCTGACAAACCAAACAATGCTAAAAACTTGGCAGATTTGATATTTTTTTCTTGACCATAACCTCCTGGAATCCTTCATTGGCCCCAATACAACTGGTTAGAGCTTTTATCATCTGATCTCCCATTTCCAAATATTCAGCAGGAGAAAGTTTCTGAAAATGTCAAACTTTACTTCATGAGCTTAGAAGTTATTTGATTAATCAGATGAAACTGCCTGAAAGACCATTAGCAAATTAATATATCTCCTCAGCTCGTTTTGGCCTGAGGACTCATCCCTGATGATAAAGATCTCTTATTTGCCTTAATTATCTCTGATGAAAATTTGAATAATACAAATCAAATTTTCTGATGAGAATTTGAATAATACAGATCAAGGTTCCATCACAACCAGCTCTTCATAAATATTCAACAAATGACTCTCCAGAGTGCATTCAGACCATTGGTGTCATCATCTATCTGGAAATGCACTGTAAAGAGTGTAAATTTAAACAAAGGCAAAAACAGTGATATTGCAATTGTATGAGACTGTATATTCAATGTTTGGGTGCGTACAATGAATTATCAGAAAATTAAGAAACAGTAACTTTACCTTCTACAATCAAAATTTGTTGAAAACTGAATTTTATAGTGAAAATACAATTTTTTCATAAAATACCTGAACAATAAAAGGAAAATGAAATATTGTCACAAGCAACTTAATACCATTGAAATGTATTGATGGTATATACATTGAAATTTACAATAAAAAAAATCATTAACCATTTCTAGAGTAATGAGATATCAGAAATACAGTGTATATTTGTGAATTATTGTTCATTTCATGGTTATTTATTCTGCAATTTTATATATTGTCCTTGTAAATAGATTTACAATAGAAATGTTTTTTTTTTTTTTTTTTTTGTTTGGTTGTAATTAATATGTGTAAATAAAAAGGTCATCATTTATAGTCAGGCACTATACAGTAAAATACCTTTTTAAACAAATGTAAAGTAAAACTGTTTGCAAGGAAATTACATAAAACAAAAATAAATTACAATAATTTCAGACAAATTATTATAGATAATATAATAAACAGTTACTACACTAAGGCATATTTTCAAACGTCCTGTTTCTTAGCACTATAAAAGTTGTAACAAAAACAGACTGTAAAATTGAAAACAGTAGATACAGTCAACCACCCGCATGAAAAAACTTGTTTTCAGTCAGAATATGCTAAAAACAGAATTTTACAGTGGAAATACTATACAAATAAAATAATAATAATTTTGATACAATAGCAGTAGAATTACAAAGAAGTGCCATTATGTCTCAAGCAAGTAATTACTTTTAAAGCATTATTCTGTCTAAATGACAAATGTAACAGTTACATATATTAAAATTCACAGTGAAATACCTTTAACAAGCAAGAAAATCTTTTAATTTCTACAGAATATGCGGTGCATATCATGCGGTGCATATCATGTAGAATGTGTATCTGTTGATTTGAAAGTTTTTGGGGAATTTAGGTTTTTTTTATTTAATGTTTATGGTGTATCAGTTTTTTAGTGACAATTTACCGTATCTTTTGTGGACAATGTATCTGTTACAATGAAACTCTGGCAACCAAACCTCCTATTTCACCGTAAAGAATATGGAACGTTAAAGCACAAAATAAAGTTGTTTAGTTATTTGCTGATTCTTTAATTAAGATCTTTCATGGTATTTACTCCAGGCATATACTCGTTTGAATGTTGTGGTATTTTACTGTTTCAATTTTACGATGTTTAACAGTGATTTCTAATGACAATTTTTAGAGTGCAGACTGAAGCTCATCACAGGTGATCTTCTCTGTGGTCACAGAGACGATTGTTCAAACAGGATGACCTTAGACTGGGTGGAGAGGCTGGACAGCCTGGAGGGCCTGAAGGATCCGATCCGAGAGTACACATCTGCATCTGAGCAGGCACCCCATGACAGATGGGGGCTGGGGGGCGTGGTGTGGATCAAAGGGAAGGGGAAGGCCAGTGCAGGAGGAGTTGGGGGAAGAGGAGGTGGAGGGCGGAGCGGTGGTGGAGGAAGCACAGGAGGTGAGGGGAGAGGGAGCAGAGGAGGAGGAGAGGCAACTTCTGGGGATGGAAGTGGGTTGATGACAGCGGGTGTCACCTTGTTTATGGTCTGGACTGGAGAAGGGGTTTCCGGGTCCGTCCAATTCTTGGTGGGCGGGTCCTGATATGGTGGAGGATGTTTGAGTTTGTAGGTGGCGGTGTGGAAGAAGCTGTGATACTCCAGAGCGTGTCTCGCCCTCGCCTTCTGCAACCTGCAGCACACAACAGAAAGAGAGTGCTTATTTTTCCACAATCTGCAGCAAGCAATGGAAATATTTATTTTTGCTCATTAAACAAAATTCCTTCTTCCCAACATCATCAGGCTTCTACCTATTTCTGTGTACAATGCAAGGTTTCAATAAAATTGTTGTTTAATATCAATATCAAAAGTCGTAGGGTGTGTTTTTAGCTCACCTTTGTCGACATAGGTGGCATTATGCAGCAGAATTCCCTCTTTGGGGTGAAACATTTTAGTAGATTTTGGTTACATTGTCTGTCTAATTGTTACAAAGGGAGAGATAGCCTGGTCCGATCCTAAAAAAGTTGTAGAGTAACATGAACTTTGTGGTATTTCAATCAAATTTGGTGCAGAAGTTATGAAAGAGCTTCTTTTGCTAATCCGTCACTGTAATACAGTATGATGTTATTATGGCCTTTTGTATGAAACAATCAGGCCATAGAAATATTTTTATTTTAGGTTTTATGTGTGCATGGACATCCTGGTTATGCAAATTCGCAGGACAGTTACGGAGCTAATTTAGTTCACATAATGAATAATGAACTTCCTGTACCTCAGTAGCCTCTTAAAGCTCTGCACATTACCCGTGTTACAAAAAATAACAGACACACTCTCACTCTCCAAGATAGTGTTGCATAATACAGATAAAAACTACACTTCCCTCTTTCCTAGATACCTCCATGGTCATCAGGGCCAACCACCTTTCCATTCTTCATCCTTTTGAAAGTTGCTAGCATGTTCTTACCAATCATTTGAACTTTCTGATTTATAAATTTCACATTGTGTACCCGCCTCCCTGCCTCTCATGTTCTTAATTCATTATTTCTTAAAAGTACTCCCTCCATTTTGCCCTTACACTCTCTTCACTAGTAACTACTCCATCTCCCTAACCTGCTGCACATCCTTCCCATTTTGATCCCTCTGCCCCACCAATCGACTTGAGCCAATTGGTGAGGCAGAGGGATGGCCGCATGTCTACTTTCCTTCAACAGCACACAGGGAATGATGTGAAGCATGCAGAAAATACGGTGAAAAAAGCAGAGGATTGGATCTCATGCTGATTAATAATAATAATAATGATAATAATAATACATTTAATTTATAATGCACTTTACATTTGGCTCAAATCTCAAAGTGCTACAAAGTAAAAGCAGATAAAAGCATCAATAAAAAATAAAATAATAACTATATAAAAACCTGACCAAAAAGCAACAAATTTAATTAAAGTTATAGGTGCTGCTAAAAAGGAAAGTTAAGGAAAGGAAGTTAAGGAAAGATTAAGTAGGTTTAGGCATGGATCTTCTCACCTGTGTCTAAGCTGTAGGAGTCTATAGAGCAGCAACAGGATCACGGCTCCAGCCAGCGTCACCAGGAGCATAGCGACCCTCACATCCAAGTTCCAACAAGATCTCCCTGCAAGTCCAGGAGAGCTGCAAGCCTTGGGAGGCAGTGGGGTCTGGAGAGATCCCTCCATACCTCTGTTGGGATTAATGATGGCCTGGTGGCTGGGCTGGACAGTGTATAGCTAGATTTGGTGTTGGTTCTTGACTAAAGTTGTCTCAGACTCGAGAGGGATCTGCAGAGAGGTTCTGATGGTGACCTGATGACCAACCTGCATCGCTCCAGTGGAGATGTGGAAAGGTCTTGATTTGAATTATTTCCCCATTTTGTAGTGTGAGCAAAATTTTCCAAGGAACATTCTTCTCATGGATTTAAACATCTGAGCCTCTGTAACCTAAAAAAGTTTCCAGTTACTCCAAGTTTCAAAATGATGCCTTGATGTTGTCTGCATGTTCTATTCATTTTATACAGTTTCTCTCAAAATTTGAGATAGTAAAAGACAGTTATTCTATGATGCCAACACTTTAAAAAACACACAGAGCAACCTGTTCTGCTCATTGGGTATTTTAAGTTAATCGTAGCACGACCAAAAAATACTTTAAATAGCCCCCAACTATTAGGTGTATCTGTACAACCTTGGTCTTTATGGGCAGGTAAAACTAGTAACCAGTAAAATTGTGCTTGTTACTATGTGTGGGTATAAACAAAACCTGAAAAAAAACAACAACTGAGTAATATTAACTATTCAGAAGCAGCAATAAGAAATTATTTTTGGCACACTGATTAAATTCACTGAAGTTGGTGTTATGAGGGTTGGCAAAGACGGACCGGACCTGCTTAAGGGTTCTAAACTATAAACTGAAGAAAAATTCGGAAAAAAAATTCAGTAAAATAGTTTCAGCCCTGGCTGCTAGAATTTTGTGGTAAAAATATGGTCACCAAATACCACACATTATGGTAGATTACCATGAACAAATATAAATATGAGTCTGCTAATAACGTAATAAACAAAAAAAACCTAATGTTGCCCTGTTAACCGTTACATGGTGGAGAACATCTTTCTGACCTCCTCCACCTACACACCCCTTCACGGAAACGCCGGTCCTCAGACACTGGTCTTCTCTCGATTCCCCACACCAGACTCCGGACCTTCAGTGCAAAAGTCCCCATCCTCTGGAACGCTCTCCCTGCCAACATCTGTAGCGCTATATTCCTGGACATGTTCAAGATCTCCTCAAACATCACCGGTTTCCCACGGCCTTCAACATCACCTAACTCTGTCATCTGATAAACACAGCCATTTAAAATACATTTTCTGTCTTATTTGATCTCTTTCTATGTAAAGCATCCTTGGGTTTCATGAAAGATAATTGAAAGATATTGTATAAACCTAAGTTATTATTATTATTATTATTATTATTACATAAAATTACAATAAATAACAATATATTAAGACTTTTTCAACCAAAAAAGTCAACATTATTCAGATACTATGGTATGCCCTTGCTAAATGGTTGAAGTTGGTTAAGTTTTCATACGAGCAAAAACATCGAATGAAAACTTCACAAAGTAATTTATACTGAATCATGCTTTTTATAAAAATAACATTCTTGTGACATTATTGTGTTTTTCAGAGTTTTACTAAGTAGTTATTTTTACGGTAAATTTCTGCTTTACACACATTAACATAAAAAAACAAATCTATTTACCGTTTGTTTATGTAAGCTATTTAGTACAGTTATACACTGTTTTGGTTTTTACT
The DNA here is from genome assembly GCA_037951165.1 of Lophius americanus. Lineage (NCBI taxonomy): Eukaryota > Metazoa > Chordata > Actinopteri > Lophiiformes > Lophiidae > Lophius > Lophius americanus. Next base: position 3,627,599 of record JBBDHG010000094.1, read on the forward strand.
GCCTTTTACTGTTGCTGTTTGATAGTTTTTTTGCCATTATTTCTCCTAACAATTTCTTCAGTGTAAACAAACACAAATACAGAGCTACACATCAAACTGTGAACACTTTTCACAATTATAGACTTGAAAAAATATTTCAGTTCCTATTTTCAATAATTTCCAACTTACTCGTTTAAATTGGATGGTGTTTTAGCAGGTAGAATCTTTTAAAAATAAAACAGACGACCAGAACCCGACAGTGGCGATTGTGAGTAACTCTGTGGTTTTCCATTGCAGACTACCGAGAAAATGCCAGCGAGAGGAAGTCAGTGAAAACATCAGGAAACAGTGAACTTCCCTAACACACAATCCACAACTGTGACTGGAAAATGCTTCCCACCACCATGGCTACAGGAAACTGCTCCAGGATGTCTTCATTCTGAGTTGTGTGGGTCTATAAAACCACGTGGGGCACACACACTAACGATCTACTTGGCAAGAGAATAGGTGCTTAATGTTCTTGAAGTGTGTCAGACAGAGACTTATCCCCGTTATAATATTATTTCAACCCATCCATCCCTGTAGGATTGAAGAGCAAATTAATCTTCTTATCAGAGGCCGTGCATGCTGAAAAAGTTAAAGTCAAAAACTTCTGCCACAAAAAGAAGTCTAGTTTTATATACTGTAGTATAATAGTGTACACAAAATAAATAGTAGTAATGGAGCATTTAAAAAGCTGCTCTAAAAAAATGGTATAATATACTTTTTTTTAAGATTTACTACACTATGAATATACTTAGACTTTTCTGTAAATGTGCTAGTATTGTTAGGCACTCCTGTGGGTTTTTGCTCGGACCCAAATGCAGACGCATACGATGTAGAGCAGGTGAAAATATATTTATTTGTTACCAAAAACGGCACGAGGAAAAAACAGGAACAGAAATACTGGCGGTTACTCACGACACACTGGGAAGGGTTGGGATGCGTGACGACACGAGGAACATCATGCAACGAACTGGGACAGAAGGGAAGGGAAGGACAGACGTAATGAGACACAGCTGGAGGGGAAACACAGGTGAGCATGATGACCAATCACAAGACATACACAGAGGGTGAAAAGGAACACAGAGGCTTGACAAGTATATGCAAAGAATGCCTATGTATGCTTACGTTAAGTATGTCTTGGGTGAGAACATAATGTGTACTGCTAATAAATTCCCTTATTTTTTTAGTTTGAAAGAAATATACTAATTCCCCACTTGAATTAACTTTGCTTGTTAGTGGAAACAAAAGCTGCTTGAGACTGAAATGGACCAACTGTGTCGGTGACTCGATAATAGACCCCATCTGTCCCGCCTGTGCCAGCGCAGGTCAGGGGGCGCAGAGAGATGGTGGCCCGTGTGATTGACTGTCCGCTATCTGATGGAGCCAGCATTCAGTGGACAGATAAATGACACCCGGACACAGTGAGAGGCTGGACTCGGACGCGAGTCCGCCTCTCATTTATCTGTCTAATAAGGTCTGATGCTGGGCCAAGCCGAGTGAGAGGAACTGTCAGCTCTCAGTCAATATCTCTAGCTGGCACCCTCACAGTCTCTGATATGGAATATGGAAGTAGAGACTGATATTAAAAGATCTGTTATCAGAGGAACAATTCTACTTAGGGTGGAGGTGATCGGCAATACCAACAGAACCCGCACAGGACAGAACACAGGAGAATCTCTGTTCCTCCAAACCACAACAGTATAAATAGGATTATTCAGATACATTGTGTATTTAGATTGTTCTTGTTATTATTATTGAGGAGGATAAAAAAGATAAGGGCTAGAACTTACAAGAAATGTGATGCTGAAATTGATGCTGACAGGCTTTCTGCAGTTTTCAACAGGTTAAATCTAAGATATATTAATTTTAAGATCCCAAAAATGTATGTGGAATAGGAAGGATTATCTGAATACCAGTTCCAAGCAAAGAAAATTAATTTACTCTTGAAACTGTTTACAAACAATAATTGTTTTCCAAACAAAAAAAGCTAAATTTGAAGCACTAAAGAAGTTTGGCTTCTATATTATTAAATGAAAAGTAACATATATAAGACCATGTTGTCAAATGTGGCAGTACGCCTCCTCCCCATTTGTATCTTGGGTTTTTTCTCTTCCTGTGTTTACTGTCTCTGCTGACCTGAACCTGCCTGCCATGCACAATCAGTTCACTTAAGATCAGTCTGGATAATTGGCAAGTCAAGTTTATTTATAAATCAATGTTGATGAAGAAAATCTTGTCTTCTGATCATTTGAAGAAAAGAAGTTAACTCACACAGCCAGATCGGTTATAAAATAGAAGATCCCTTCACTTTGAGGTGCCGGGATGATGTCTCATACTGGAATCTTGCCACTCAGATCCAGCAGGAACATTAAATGCTTACAATGTCAGGGAAAGTCTGCCAGGTCAGTTTTAAATTATGATGAGTAGTGTATTTTAAGTTCTGTTATTTTGAGGGATTACAGTGTTGGAAAACCTGAAAAAATCAGGTTGGTTGGCATTGTGTAAGTATTCTGACCTGTTGAAATTAATGTTCAGTCCCTGTTGTTGCATTTCTTGAACCAATTGTATGACATTTCAAGTTTAAAATTAAATTTTGTAAGCCTTTTTCAGTCCATTTTTGTTACATGTTGGCTTGGTTCTTGGTTCTGTTCTTGGTTCTGTGCTGTCGCTAGCTTTAGCCAATCTGCCAGGGTTAGCTTCATGTCACTATGTTCTTCACAACGATTTTCTCATGTTTTTTTTTTTGCGTTCAGGGTTTTTCCGTTGCGTCTTATTTTGTCCTTATCTTTAAAAAAACATAAATGACAGCACATATACATACCTACACCGGACTCGCGGCTCTTTTGATCTCCCGCAACCTTTAACCTGCCAACATTAGCGTCTTGACACTTGTTTTGTTCCTCGGGTTATTCCTTTTGATGTGTCTAATTATGTTCGTTGTGCCAAACGTTTTCAGGGTTTTTCCGCCGCAGCTTCTTTTGTTCTTACATTTTAAAACCAGACATGACAGCATAAATACATAAATACATACATTAGGCTTGTGGCTGGTTCTGAACTCCCGCTAACTTTAGCCACTCTACTACTGTTCCCATCTAAAGCTTGGTATATTCCTCGGGGTCTATATGAATCTATATTTGTAGGCAGAAGCAAAATGCTTATGTATGCCTATCAACGTATTTGTGTAAGCTTCCTTACAAATCCAATGCATTCTATTATCCGCTATATTGATAATTTCCATGTCTAAACTGATGCTAACAGCTGCTGACGGTCTAATGACGACAACATGACATAAGCAGTAGTGGTGAAACTGCTAATCATCCCAGAGATGTAAATCTTTCTATGAAGCGTTAATGTGAGGAGAATATGGCCTCTTTCTGAGTGTGGAGCCACTCTGACAGACTGAGGGTCTAAAAGAGGACTTCAGTGATTGGCTTCTGTGGATGAATACGGACTGTCGGGCAGCTGTTAAGTGACCAATCACTGTTAAAAACCAGACTGTCCATCAGATCCAGTGCACTATAATCACTGTGAAGCATCAGTTATGACGCACTTGGGGGATAATAAGGTGCTTGCTTTCACATAGAATCACATATTGAACCAGCATTACTTTCTTTTCTCAGTCAGTAGATGGAATTATAAAGGACCAGAGGCTACAACCAAGACCACCAACAAAAGTCATGTGGTTGTGTACCTTAAGAAGTTCCAGAGAAAGATAAATTAGAACCACAGTGTGAGTAGTGCATATGCACATTTTTTGCAGTGCTATATGAAGTACTCAGATCTTTTACTTGAGTAAAGCACTAATACCACACTGTGAAAATACATACTACAAGTAAAAGACTTGCATCCCAAACTTTACTATGTAAATCATAGTCGATTTATATAATCACTGTCTTGTGAGGACCAGTTAAAAATTCAACTTTAAATACATCAGGCGGTTTTCAGAGTTGTTTTCCAAAGTAATCAAAGGCAGTTTTAAAATAATTAAATTTAATTAGACTATCTTGGGAAGTTGGAAAATTTTCTCAAGCCATAATGAAACACTTCATAATTGTTTGCTTAAACATATGAAATCAACATATAGATTAATTTGTTTTTCAAGGACAGCAAAGGTATTTGAAATCGTAGTCTCAAAAGGAAACAGTGTTTTAACACGTTAAAAAAAACATTGGAGTATAAGTACAATATTTCCTCTGCAATCTAGTGGATTAGAAGTATTAAGTAGCATTAAATGGAAATAATCAAGGAAAGCAAAAGTTCTTCAAATCTGTACTCAAGTACAGTTCTTGGGTAATGTACTTTGATACTATCCACCACTGTTTTTTTAGGTGAGCAGGAGGGAACACCTCAGAAGATGAATATCTCCTTCCTGCTCAACTCATCCTCACATTACTCAGCAGATCAGATCATCACTACAGACTCAGCGAAAAGACAGAGCATTAATGGTTTAATTGGGGTGTAAAGTGTTGTTCATGCTCTGATGCCTCTCAGTCCTCCTGAAACCACAGTTCATCTGCATCCTGGTGGCTAACTGTGCTATCATGTGTGTCTGTGACCTCGGGCCTCACGCTGTCAGATCAGCTTTCCACGGCAGACAGCACAAAGGCATCAGATGTCGACTTTCGGCTGGGGCTGGCCTGAAGTCGTCCAGCTGTCCACATTCATTCTCAGTCAGCCGTCAGTGTGCCACCACTGTGGATCCAAACCAAACCTTCATCTGTCCACATAAAAACACACTCACAGTTACAGATCTAACACTTATAGCTCAGACATTTGGGGTCTTCACTTATTTTATTCTCTCACCGCGGACTAAATATCAATATTTGTTTACTTTTTTGGGTGACCTACAGTAAAAATGATATATGAAAATAGACAAAGATAAAGAAATCTGGGTTACTGCAACATAAGACAGGGAAAACTAGAGACTCCTCATAAGTGAGAAGGTGTAACCATGGATTATTAGGGTTTTCAAGGAGAACTAACTATCTCAGCACACTTCAATTCATGTCCTTTTTATTCATCTAAACCGACTCTTTATTCTAGAGTTTCAACATTTCAAGAACATGGAGACAGTGGAGAGAAAAAGAAAAGAAAGAGAAAACTGCTGAAAAAATAATTACCGACTGATACTATATATGATATATTTATGATATGTAATCATTAGTCCTGTCTGTCATCCATCAAGTATATTCGGGTGGCAGCAGTACCGGCAGCTCTCACACAACCCTCTACAGCTCATCCCCCACGGGTCCCAGAAACCCGAAACGTCACAGAGGAAATACATATTTCCATCGCTTATTTATGTCTATTTCATTTTCAGCTGCTTTCACGTATCACATAGTGCCCAAAAATTAAAATTTAATTCTGTTCAATATCATTCCACCATGATATTCTACATATTCTATAACAGTGTACATCCACATAAAATTATACCCATGCCATTATTATGCTTTTATGACTGATCTTAAGCTGATTCCACTTTTTTTCTTTTTTTTTTTCTTTAACACAGTCCTGCTTTTATTGTTTTTATTGTCTAACATTGTTTTTTAAATGATATGCTCCATGGGCATGTCATTTATTTATTCCTTTTTTAAGAACACTCATCTTTGGAAGCAATTTTTTTCCTCTGTATTTATGTTATGCCAATATGGATGGAATGACAGACTACTCATCATCTTATATGTATAAACCCCCAGTTTCTAAATTAAGTCAACGTGGTCTCGTCAGTTCAGAATAATAAACATAGATATGTAAGCATGTACTGTTTGTGTCTTACAGCCTTAGATCAGGTCCCTATATGTCTGATTGTAGAGAGGTCCTTGCACTCTTTCGACATGTTCTCCAACCCATTTTAACAAGCACCATATGGTTTCCATCCATACATTTTTGTTCTTCAATCACTGAGAGTTGATTAGTTAATTTTGTGGCATTAAGCGATGTCGCAACATTAAGTGATGACTGTGAATGTGTGACTCTGTCACTGAAGCTTTGACATGTAGAAAGATCGGTCATGCGTGGGGTTAATAATGGCGAGAATGGAATGTCTCTGACAGATGTGGGCCAAAAGGAAAATGTAAGACACGAGATGGTAAATGCGTACATTTGCTATCATTTATTCAATGGAAGACTGAGAAGACCAAAGCAACACCAGTTAGCATGGTGGGAGCATGGTGACGTACATTTTATTTTGAGAATGAAGAAGAGAGCTAGTAAACATCAAATTATGCTTTAATTGACTTTTAAGTGGTCTCTTCTAATACTAAGAATAATGTTGTGGCACGTTGTGTACTGAAAAATAACCATATTATCGGCATACAGGCTGTGTGGCCATGGAGTTCATGCATGACAACATGGGTTACAATAAATACTGTAAAGATCATGCATTGAATTATATATAGATATGGTCAAATGTTCAAATGAATACTATAATGAAAAGCAGCGCAATGTTAAAAGAAATCAGTAAAATAAACAGTAAAATATTTTTAGCGATGGTTACACAATACTGAGGTATGAGAGTCTACAAGTGGTATCTTCATTTATTTATGATGCAGAAACATGGTATGCATATAGTAATTTAAATAATTGACATAGCTATTAAATAATAATGTTGAAAAGAAGCAGAGCTAACTGGGTCATACACAGATGTATGTAATGTGGGAAGTGTACTTCGGTTTTTGTTGCTGAGGAGTGAAACAAATTGTGACCACCCAATATTTTCTTTAGAGGGAGATCGTTTAAGCTAAAAGTATAAGTTAAATTTGTTTATATGAAAGAAAGTAGTAGTAGTACTAGTGGTAGTGAAGAACTTGTAGATGACTGGGTAAGTATGATAAATGTCATAAAGGAGATAGATAGGAAGGTGCTTGGTGTGTCATCTGGACAGAAGAAAAAAGATAAAGAGACTTGGTGTTGGAATGAGGAGGTTCCGGAGAGTTTACGCAGACAAAAGGGTTAGGGAGTGGGTTAGCACAAGAGATGAAGAAAGTCGCAGGGAGACTATGCCAGCTGGGTAGCAGTCTTTCTATCTATCTATCTATCTATCTATCTATCTATCTATCTATCTATCTATCTATCTATCTATCTATCTATCTATCTATCTATCTATCTATCTATCTATCTATCTATCTATCTATCTATCTATCTATCTATCTATCTACCTATCTATCTATCTATCACTAACACTAAAAATTAAAAAATAAAATATTAACAATAATAAAAACTGACATTCAGTGCATCACATTTGTAGAAATATCATAATGTTAAAAGGAATAAAAACGTATATGGTAATTATTCAGAATGAGTAGCAAGAATTTTGTTCAGACATGATGACCAGCCTTAAGCATCACCTTAAACTACATGTTACGTTAGAAATCACACAAAAAATAATTAATATGAAATTAAAAATGATAAATTATCATATCATTGAAACAATAATTTTTTAGATTTCCTCAAAATATATTCTTTGTAATTGCATACAACTACATTGGGGCTTAACTCAGTATATCCTTCAAGACCTTAACAGATGCTGTATTAAAAAAATATTTCACTTTAAACTATCACTTTTCACTGCCAAATAAATATTTAAAAGGAAGCTCTGAATGACTGTCACAGTTTAATAACAGTAATCTGACAAGTTGCACCAAAGATGGGAAACACAATCTGATGGTAGGTCACATTCAGCCATAAAGAGTTTTACATTTAACATTCATTCAGCTTTTTTTTCCACCATCTCCACCAAGAACATTACCTCTCCAGGGAGAGATGTGGGCTATGGCTCATTTAGGAGAGGAGAGTTATCAGGCGGCATCTCGCCCACACAATGCCTGATAGCTGCAATCAGCAAGAGGAGGAAGAAGAGGCCTGAGAGTGGAGCTCGTCAGCTCTGATAAGGCCTTCAGCAACACCTCTGATTGAGTCGGAATACTTAGAAGATGTTCTGTAATGATAGGCGTCTCGGGAGGACAGTCTGAGGGTCTCGGCTGCTCTGTATTCGTGTGTATGTTTTTAAGAGCGGTATTGAAGAAAAAGGCTGTTTGTGTTAGTCAAGAACTGGTCCTGGATTATGTATACATGGTGTGACCGACCGCTTTCAATCAGGAGATTCAATCAAAAAATCTTGTAGAGTTGAATAATGGCCGGTTGAGGAAAGACAAACCCCACTTTTCTTGTTTGTTGTCTTCAAACTATCTTACAAAGTTGGGTTTATTTTAATGGCACTTTATGTAGAGGTATCTTGTGTGTTATTATTTTTGTCTAGTTATTGTTTTTTTATTTCTGTTTTTCAATAGTGAAGGACTGGTAGGCACTACAGAACACTGTTTGCCAAAACAACCATACACAAGAGCTGTTTCTACCCACAGGCCATCAACCTGACGAACAATCAAACCAGTGATCGTGTGGTATAATAACCTGGATCAACTCATTATACAATAACTACCTCCAACTGTCATTACTCTGACATCTTTGCACTATCATATATATTTATATATACATATTCATACATATATATTTAAATTAATATAGCCTGTACACAAGATCATCTCCATTTGTTTATAGCTTGTATATTTGCTATATTTGTTTTATTGTCTTATCCATTTAATTTAAAATTATTTATATGACCTTCGTACTGTGAGAGCTCAGTTAACTGGAGTCCAATTCCTTGTATGAATATACATGTCCAATAAAGCTGATTCTGATTCTGATGTTGCGTTTAATGAGCTCTGGTTTGTTTCCATAAAGGCAGAGCTCAAAAGGGAAGCGCATTAAAGATTTAATGGTCTGATACAATTCACAATTAAACAAGTCAAATCCTCATTGCTCTTTATTTTAACGATTATTGTATTTTTGGAGCTCGGACACTCCCCTTTCCAGACAAAATGCTGGAAAGCCGATTCAATTTTGAGATTGATCCATGAATGGATATAGATTCTGGGTCACTTTTTCTTTAGAAGATGGGGAATTTTATTAATATCTGTTAGTTTTCCCTCCTCTTCACGGGATCTTCCTCCTCTGTTTCTCCCTTTCTCTCCCTCTCTCCATCTTCAAAACAAATTGAATCAAATTAACTTTTTTATCTCCAAATCACAGCAAATACTATCTAGTGTGTCTTCCCGAAAAGAGCAGGTCTAGACCAGCTCTTTATTTTTCAGAGACCCAACAACTAGACATGGAAAAGAATGTGAAGACAGTGGAGGGAAAAAAACTTACTTTAACAGGCAGAAACCTTCAGCAGATGGAGACTCCCTTGGAGAAGAGAGAGAGAGAGAGAGAGAGAGAGAGAGAGAGAGAGAGAGAGAGAGAGAGAGAGAGAGAGAGAGAGAGAGAGAGAGAGAGAGAGAGAGAGAGCTAGGGGGATATATGGGATTACACCATCCTAAATTTAGCCCCCCCATCCCCACCCCTTTCTTCTTCCTACTGAAGTGAACTGACTTAACCTGAAGCAGATATTATGACATGATAGGATGAAAGTCTAAATAACTTCACCCTGTATTGAATGATTCTATTCAATGAAAATAAGGAATCATTCAATACATTTGTTCTGATTCTAGGATTGAAATAAGCGTTTTTGAAACATAACCCAGAGAATTTCTCTTTTCTCAATAATAATAATAATAATGATAATAATACATTTAATATATTATGCACTTTACATTTGGATCAAATGTCAAAGTGCTAAAGGAACACACTTTCATTCCCCCTTTTCCTGAGAGTCTGTCCATGTGCCGCAGCCTTATTTTCATGACTGTTAATGTCTTCCAGAAATGTCTTTGGCATAATGGAGCTGTCAGAATGTACAAGGTCTGAAGGAGCTGAGCACGCTGCCACAGAAGATCAAGACCATCCTAATATTATTTAATGTATCATGAGGCTGGATAGAGAGATTTGATCCATGCTAAATAATTTAACTATTCATTTATATGGCTTCTAATAACATGAGCTTCAAAGTGGAGAAAAATCATAGTCTATGTCTTTATCACACCTTATTTGGTTTGGTTGGGCAGGTCTAGACCAACTCTTTATTTTTCAGAGACCCAACAACTAGACATGCACACGGATATGAAGACAGTGGAGGGAAAAAGCTTCCTTTAACAGGCAGAAGTCTTTAGCAGATGGAGACTCCCTTGGAGAGACAGAGAGAGACAGAGACGGAGACAGAGAGAGATTTTTTTGATTTTAAAAAATAGCTTTATTTTACTATTTAACAGGACAGTATGCCATAGTAATTTTTTTTGTGTGAACAGAGACTGTCATTGTATAGTCTCAAAATGTATGAAAACACAGGGTTGAATTTCAGCTTCCCCTCCACCACAGAACAAACAGTTTCAGTTGAACACCACTGAGATGAAAACTCTTGGAGATTTTTCGTGAGTGAGTAAAATCTGAAATCAACTCTGACTCTTACTCTCACCAAGGACACAAACAGTGGCAGCAGGGTTTCAGCTAAACCGTTTCCATCCTGTTTTTCCTACTTTTATAAATTGCCAACTTGGCCTGTCCCAATAAAAAAATTATCAATTGCCATTTTTTTGCATTTTCTTTTTCATATCCAGCTCCAAAGATGAAGGCGGTGTCAGACCAGCTCACGCCACAGTTAGAAAACACAGTTCTCAGAGTTTTAAAAAGAGACTCAAATCTGTCACACTCCACGTAACAGTGGATCACTGTCTCTGTTTCCTGACAGAAGGGACATTTGGCGGATACTGCAGGGTCTATCTTTGCCACAAAGTTGTTCAGAGCCAACGCTCCATGCAATATTCGCCACTGCAGGTCACTTGACCTCTTGTTGAGAGGTGCCTTATACAGCAGCCTCCACACAGGTTTACAGTCCTCTGGAACCTGTAGTTTTCCTCTCCACACAGTGTCTCTCCTCCCACTCAGCTTCTTCTTGTTTAAAGCCTGCACACAGTATCTGCAGAGGGCTTTGCTGGTCAGGAAGTACAGGTTCACCGGTGCAGAAGACTTGTAGAGCAGTAGCGGCCCAGACAGCCCAGTATAGGCAATTACCATACCCAGCTCAGGGAAAGGATCTCCTTCATCTGGAGTCTCCGCTCCAGTCATATAATCCCTTAGCATCTGTAGCTCCTCACTCAGTAGTTCTTTTACCCACGTGTTCAAAATGTCTCTGGTTTGATGAGCTGACCTCAGGCCAAGCAGAGAAGCCACTGCTCTTGTATCCTGAAATCCTGAACCTGCAACGTCCACTATACTTTTCAGTTTCACCGCTCCGGCTGAACACAGCCGTTGAGTGAGAGCAGGTCTGCTGTTACTCTCAGCGTCCAGTCTGGCGCCATAGATCAGAGGAGGATTTTCTAGGAGCCAAAAGAGTGAAGCAGCGTGTTCCAGTCTCTTCCATTTAAAAGAGTCCACGCTCTGAAAATCCTGATAAAATAGAGGCAAGTCACACAAACGAATAAAACTACAATCTGTTAAGAACAAAGAGGTGTCCAATCCAAGACCTGCTACCCTTCTTAAGATGATGCTTTTGGTTTGTTTCCAGACTACATCATCGTTTCCTATGAGGTACTTTCGTACAAACTGTAACCTGAAAGCTGCTGTTCTGCTCCCCAGGTGCGCTAGAACCTGACCCCCATTCTTCTTTTGGAAGGTAGAGTACACTCTGTGGGGTCCAGTGGTAATGACCCCAGAAAAAATTTACCAACACTGTTTGTATCTTTAGTAGAAGACCAGATAGGGGGTTCTGTGCATTTCAGCTTGTGCCACAAAGTTGATGCCACCAGATTATTAATGATCAGCACTCGTCCTCTGTAGGACATCTGAGGCAACAGCCACCTCCACCTGGCCAACCTCACTTCAACCTTCTTCACAACTGCCTCCCAGTTTTTCTGAATCGTGTCATTGTCACCTAGATAAACCCCCAGGTGTTAAACCCCCCCCTCTTCCAGTTTAAACCTCCTGGCAGTTCAGGGAGACCTGAAGACCAGCTTCAAACGGCTAGTGCCTCACTCTTTCACCAGTTGACTTTTGAAGCTGAGATTTTTCCAAAAGATTCAACAATATTACCCAATTTGTTGACATCTGTGTGGTCTTTCCCAAACACGACAATATCATCTGTGTACGCAGATAAAATAAAGCGTGTATTAAAATCAGATAACATCAAACCATTAATACAAGAACGAATGTTGTATAACATGGGTTCAATAGACAGTGCGTAGAGTATACTGGACATTGAGCAGCCTTGTCTTATTCCTCTGGTCACTTCAAATGGTTTACACAACCTACCATTCATTTTCAGGACACTCTCAATATTCTCATACAAAACCTTAATCTTGGCAATAGTTCCAGTGCTGAGGCCATCCTTTCTAACACTCTCCAAAGGTAATGGTGCTCAACCCGGTCAGATGCCTTTTCTTGGTCTAGAGAAACCAGACCAGCATCATAGCCAAATGAACCAGAGACCTCCAAAACATCAGAAATCAGTGACAGATTGTCAATAATGGACCTGCCAGGCACACAGTATGTTTGGTTCCGATGTATAAACCGGTCCATCACCTTCTTCAGTCTGTTAGCGAGGACTTTCGACAGCAGTTTGTAATCCATACATAACAGAGACACAGGTAGCCATTTTTTTATGTCCTGAAGGTCACCTTTTTTTGGCAACAGTGTCTGAACTGCCCTCTTGCAGCTCGGAGGTAAACACATCTGAATAAAACTTTCCCTGAAGACTTCCAAAAATTCTTCACACAATTCATGCCAAAACGTTTTATAAAACTCAGCTGGTAGTCCATCAATTCCAGGGGCCTTCCCCCCCTGCATGCTCTGCAGTGCTGTGAACAATTCCTCAGCAGTCAGAGGACTTTACAGCTCTTTGTTGGCTTCCTCTGAGACTCTGGGCAGCCCACTGAAGAAGGATTCAAATGTCTCGTCATCCTCAGTGTACTCACTACGATACAGGTGGGAATAAAAATCAACAGCCCTCTGCCGGACCCCCCTGGCCTCAGTTCGCGTCCGTCCTGTTGGTGACCGTAAGGCGTGGATGAGTCTGCTCTGCCCATTCTTCTTTTCCAGACAGAAAAAAAAATTAGACGGTGAATCCATCTGAGCAGCGCTCTGAAAGCGAGACCGGACCAGTGCACCATGTGCTTTAGAGCCAAGCAGGTCAGCCTTGTACTTGAGATCTTCCCTACAACCTCTGTTTCCTGTGGTTTCTGCATAAACATTTAATAGTCGCACTATTTAATTGTTTAGATCCCTCATAGATTTGGTGATGTCACGAAAGATATTCAAAGTGTACTGCTGACAAAGTTGCTTGATCTCCACTTTCCCTCGATCCCACCACTGATTTAGTGATGTAAACTCTTCTTTTTATTCTGAAAAATCACCAAAAAAATGTGAAAGTTTCTCTAAAGTGTACATCTAACAACAGAGAAGTGTTAAAGTGCCAATCAGCAGACCTATTTTTTAATATTTGCGATAACAACCTCACAAGTTACCATGGAATGATCTGAGAAACCAACAGGCAGAATTTTACATTTTTTAAAAATGCTAAAATGATGCCTGAAACAGTAGAACTGATCTAGTCTTGCCATAAAAAGAAAATCCTCCCTACTTTGGGCCAATGTGTACTGTCTTCTTTCTTGATGCGTTTCTCTCCACACGTCGGTTAAAGTGTGCGTTTCCACCAGCTGCTTCATCACACGTTTTGAGGCAGAGTGAGGTTCTATGTGGTTTCTGTCTAGCTGATCCTTCTCTGTGCAGTTAAAATCTCCTGCTAAAAACAGATGCTCTTCTGGCCCACATTGACTCAAAACTGTGTCTAGTTGGTTTAAAATGTGAACTCTTTCTGGTCTGATGTTCAGAGAATAAACATTTACAAAAACAACAATAAACTGTTGATACTTAGCTCTGACCAACAACAGTTTGCCTTTCCCCTTTCTCCTCCACGATATGAGACTCCTTCCTTGGAGAAATCCTTGGAGAACAGGATCGCAACTCCTCCACTGGTTGTATTGAAATGGATTAAAACCACCTCACCGTCCCATTCTCTCTTCCAGTCCGTCTCATTGAACGTGTCACTGTGGGTCTCCTGGACCATCATCACGTGAAGACCTTTCAGTTTTACAAGCTCAAACAAACCTGTTCTTTTCCTCACATCTCTGGCTCCATTTACGTTTAATGTGGATATTTTAAAACCACTCATTATTAAAGATGTGAGGATAAACACACATGATAGCACAGATAAGGGACAAACTGTCTTACATCGTCTCTGAGGACTCATCGTGACTCAGGTCTTGTCTGATTTTCACAACGACCTTCTTGAGTCTGTAAATTTCCTGATCTGTGCATCTTCCCTTTCCTTTACTGCTCATCTGAACTCTAGCAGACTTTACAAACAATTCCTTGTCAGGAAAGTAGTCAACAATTTGGAATTTTTTCATGTTTTTTGTGGTTTGTAAGAACTTTTTAATCTGTTGTACACCATACACCTTTTCCTGTTGTGTTTTGGCAGACAGTTGTGAGTCTACCATATCCTCCATACAGGGCGTTTGTGTTCCTGCTGGGTCTCGTTTACATTTTTTTACTGTTCCTTTCTTGGCCTGACAGCCTCTGATGCTTTTTAACTGTTTTCTCTTAAGAATGGGAGTTCTGATCTCATTCACTTTCTCCATCAGCTGCTCCTCCTCACTCTCAGTAACTGTGATCTCAGCTACTGCTGCTCCATCACTTTATACCACTATCTCCTGCTCTCCTCCTGCCTCTTCCACACTGATGTCATCCTTTCTTTCGTCTATCTGAATGACTGCTGTTTCACCCTCTTGGTTCTGTGGGCCATGTCGTTTTCCTGACCCTGTTGAGTCTCAGTTGCAATCTCCCGTATCTGGACCGTTCCCTCACCAACACTGATAAACGGGGGACAGTTTCATATTGTCACTCTTGTTGCAGGTGTTGAGAGAGGAGACACTGATACCAGCGTATGGTTCACAACGATACCCTTCTCGATAATTCTGTTCGCCTTTTCCACGCTGTCCACAGACAACACCACAGCGCCGCTCATCTTAGCAGCTGACTTGATGATTCTGTGACCCACAAGGTCACCGACAGCCAAACCACAACTCTCCACCGTGCAAGGAAAAGTTAGCGAGACCTCAAAGCCGTGTTTCCTGCTCAGTCTAACATACTACATAGCGGCGTTTGAAACGCCGACCAGCTAACGCTGGTGGGCTCCAAACACGCACTGAAGCCCCTAACCATACTCTCTATGCCCCCCACACACCTGAAAGTTCTGAAAACACATTGTGTACAACAATATTATCCGCAATCACAAATATAGAAGAAGAAGAAAAACGTACTCACAATCGCTCTCAAACGACCGCTCAGCACACCCACTCAATCCTTCCATTCAGAGAGAGAGAGACAAAGAGAGGGAGATATTGAGGGCAAAACCTGGGAATTATTGCAGCTGCGGTGGATATAATGAAATACGGTTTTGAACCGGTGAACAGAGAAATGTTCATGATCAATTGGTCCTGCAATTAACATTATAATGATCGCAGCTCACTGGGTTCATCAACACACCGTGCAAACGCTAAGGCAGGTATGGGAGACAAATATTGCCTTTCCTCAACCTGACAGTAAGTGGCTAAGGAGAAAAATATGAGTGTAGATGGAATGCATGTTTTCTCAAACCTTCATTATACCTGGGCGACATATGGATAGATGCAGTTTTGGTAAATCAAAGCAAAGAAAAAAAAAGGACTCCTTCTCCTAACTTCTTCTATTTTTGTGTATCTCAGACTAAGCTTTGTCAGATCGTCATACTAAATTCAACATAAGACAATCTGAATAAATACAAAAACAAGATTTATTAGAATTTACTTTATTAAACCAAAAAAGATTCTCTGACACCAACTGGCTCAGTTTATGCCTTTTGGGAGAGTGGCAGGGAGAAACTGCTTAGGGCAGTCTTCATTTTGACAGCTGTTGTTGTTGTTGTTCTATGGTTAGTCCCTTTTTACTGCATATTGTAATTCAAAAATAATTGTAATTCAAAAATAAATGAGTAAGAAATACTTCAGTGGCCTTGTAAATGTCCCTGTGATGACACAGGGCAAATTTGGCTTCTTCTTCGTTCAGCCATTCCCTTTAGGGATCACCATATTGCATCCTATGTTCCCATTTTGCTTGTCCTTTTCATATTCTCTGTTACACCAATCAACTGCATGTCCTCTCTCACCACACCCAGACATGTCTTTGGTCTTATCCCTTTTCTCCTGCCTTGCATATTAATATCCAGCATTATTCAACCAGTTTATCCACTTTCCCTCCTTTTCACGTATGCAAACCATCTCAATCTGGCCTCTCTTTGCATCCAAGACATTTAACCTGGGAAGTTCCTCGGATGTGCTCGTTTCAAATCCTGTCCAACCTTGGCACCCCCAAAAAACATTATAATATCTTCAACTCTTTCACTTCCAGCTCTGGCTACTGTGTTCTGGTCAGTGTCACTATCTCAAAACCCCTATCCCCTTGTAAACTCCTCCCTTCACTATTGCTGCTATCCTGTCTCAGATAACTTTGCTCTGACCAAAGTACCCCATGTACTTGAACACCTCTACTCCTTGCATCTGTACCGTTCCACCTGCTTCCGTTTCATTCACTTGCGAGGTGCGCCGATCGATTGGTGCGCCAGTAGGCCTAGTTTGATGATCATGATCAGTAATCAGTGAAAATGAATTCTGTTGTACGGTGGTAGAATAACTATGTAGGTGGTGGATCGGAAAACCCTGGCCAGTGCTTGCCCAGCGGTGCCTGCACATGTATTTAATAGACCAAAGGAAAGAATTAAGCAAGAAAGTAAGAAATTATGAAACTCATCCAACAAAAAATATAAGAAGCTGTATTCAACTGAAATGGTACTAATTGCTAACTAAAAGGCTGGATAACGTTGAAGACAAAAATTATAAGGATACATTCCACAATAACAAAAGAAGATCAGAACCACCAACCTAAATTTTATGGAGCAATTAAGGTTTTGAAGAGGAGTAAGACCACTGGTTAAAGTTGGTGTCCATGGTATGATCAGTGTTTTCAGGAGAATCGCATGTTGAAGAGTTCCTACTTTAAACAGATGATGATGTCAATACAACACTTCTGTTGAGTTTACCACAAAACGCAGCCACCTTAATAACTTAATTTAATTTGTTTTAGTTTACATTGAAATAACATAGTGTTAGTCAGAGTAATACCACTCTGGGGTACAGATTAATGTTATCACCTTTGTCCTACCTCCGACCCTTCCTTGTGCCTCCATGGATTAAGCCTGCATTATTAGAAAGTTGTGTCTTCATTAAAAGCATAACAATAACAGCAAGAACTGCTCTGATCATGTGATAAAAGGACTAACCTCTAATAAAATATTTTTTATATTGGTCGCTTTTGTGCTTGTTCCACAGCTGTTGATAGCTCCTGCCATTGAATGTGTCGGCCCATGTAAACAAGATTTAAAATTAGATCACTGCTCATGTCAACAGTCATCCAGAACTATTTTTTTCACAATGATTTCATTCAGAATGAAGTAAACTCTCAATGAAAACCCAGCTGGGCACAATTAACCTCTCTCAATTTTCTTTCATAATGCTATAGCGATCATTATAATTCTGAGCCCAAAACCATTCGGTCTGAAAGTTTGTCTTGTGTACTTCATATTGATTTGGCATAGCTTTTATGTTGGATGCATTTCCTGACACAACCCTCCCCATTTATCGACTTCAGTCGTCATGCTCCTCATACTCAGAGTACAATTATTCATGGTCAAGAGGTGGAATCTGTTGTCAGCTACAAATATCTTGGTTACATCATTGACAACAATCTCACTTTTGAGGGTAATACTGAGATGGTTTGTAGGAAGTATCAACAGCGACTTTTCTGTCTGCGAAAACTCGTAGGTTACATGTTTACAGATCGCTGATGAGACTGTTTTACAAAGCCTACATTGAATCTATCCTCACATTTTCCCAAATCTGTTGGTTTGGCAGTCTGTACATAAAATCCAAGAATGCCCTGGTAAAAATAGTGAATGTAAACAGTAAAATCATAGGAGTCCATCAGTGTAGCCTGTCTGTTTTGTACAACAGTCAGGTGTAGAAGATGGCAACTTCCATCTTGCCTGACCACACACACTCTCTTCATCAGGAGTTTGAATCTCTTCCCTCTGGTACTCGCTTCAGATTCCCCTCAGTCAAGATCAACAGGTACAAACACTTGTTCATCCACAGAGCCATCAGCCTTTCTAATTTTAGGAATAGGAGGTAATGCTTGGGTTCAATATTTAAATCAGTTTTTGCTGGTCATACCTATCTTCACTCTTAAGGCAGGAGGATTGATATTATGTAGCATTTTATTATTGTTTATATATGTGTACGTGTATATCCATATATATGTATGGATATGTGTGCATGTTTGGTGTATACATGTATATATTCCCATTTTAATGTATAGTAGTATTGCAGCTTTATTTTTTTTCAATTTGTATGATTGTGCTAGCTCATTGATGTAAGGCTGCTGAGCTAATGTTACGTTGTGTTCGTCTTTTTTATTTCGATGTACTATGCACTATGCTGCAAAACAAATTGCCCTTCTGGGACAAATAAACTTGAACTGAACTGAACTTAACTGATGTATTGGAAGGCCACTGTGTTGGGTAGGTGCAACCAATTGGTGAGTATGGAGCTTGCAATAAACGTAGTATTCCTCACTCTGCCTTTTCATGTAGGAGAGAGAAAGTGTCGTCTAAAACACAAACAGACACTTCAGCCAGTGTTCGGTGTGTCCTGCCTGGGCTACTGTAGTCTATAGTCATGGACACAACTCTATAAAATACAGTGCTCAAAAATAATCCATTAATATGGAGCTGCAATAATCAGAAGAAAATAAAGTAGCCACAGTGTTTTCCAACTAAGTTGGAAATACATTACAAAATATGTGAG
The DNA here is from genome assembly GCA_037951165.1 of Lophius americanus. Taxonomy (NCBI): domain Eukaryota; kingdom Metazoa; phylum Chordata; class Actinopteri; order Lophiiformes; family Lophiidae; genus Lophius; species Lophius americanus. Next base: position 3,646,567 of record JBBDHG010000094.1, read on the forward strand.
AAAAAACTGAAAGGCACTTGTGATGACAGGACATTTTAAATTAAGCCTAGTTTCATACCCAAATAAAAATAAAAAATGCTGATAACTATCAGGAATAATTTACATATTGTTGGTGACAGGTAATACCTAAAATAATACATTGTCAATGTCAGCAACATTGTTCCTTATTCAAGGTTAATCTCTTCCGTACATAGTTATCGCCGGTACCCTGCTGGCAAACAGCCCAAGTGATGATATTTGTTAACCCAAGCCCCCACTGATTCAGTTTGGAAATATGGTTCCGCATGTTGGCTTTGCTTTGATTTTGTGCTGGATATCCATCCTGACACAACCCTCCCCATTTATTCGGGCTTTGGACAGTGATCGGGTGAATGGTGACCCTTTCATGGCTGAAATCATCTTTGAAAGACCCAAGAAATTCCTCCGTGAGCAAGAATTTGGCAACAGTGGTGAGAAAAAAATGCCTTTTAACAGGCAGGAACCTCAAACAGAACCAAGACTCAGTGTGGATGGCTTACTGCCATGACCGGTTGGGTTTGAAAAGAGGGAGAGAGAGAGAAGCTATGAGATTAGCTATGGAAAACCAATTTATTCCGCTTCTCTAGGGTTGTGCTGCGGCGGCAGCAGGGATCCCAGGATGATAATAACGATAATAGTAATATAACATTTAGCAATTGCTTATGGGGAAATACTATACAATAATACTAATAATAATAATAATAATTGTAATCATCATCATGATCATTTTGTAATGAGTGGACATAGAGCAGAGCCACAGCTGCAGATGCAGTCACCAAACCACAAATGCTCCAGGAAAGAAGTCAAGTGGGTAACATGCAATAATCCAGTAACAGGCATTAAAGTTAGGAGAAAGTATAAAGACAGAAAACGTCATTGTCTCATGGGAGATCCCCTAGCAATCTAAACCTATGGCAGCATAGCTAAGAGCTAGCTTATGCCAGCCTTAATGGTAAGCTTTATCTTGTTGATAGTTGAACGTTCATTCTACTTCTGGAGACGCTAGGGACTAAAAGAAACCCTGCATGCTGGGAGAACAGTGTTCTGGTTGGACAATATGGAACAATGACCTCCTTCAGATACGCTGTTGACTGACCGTTAAGTGCTTTGTACGTGAGCAGAAGAATATTGAATTTGATTTTAGATTTTACCGGAAGCCAATGCAGGAAAGGTAATATAAGAGAGATATGTTCTCTTAACCTGGTTCTGGTCAGCACACGTGCATCAGAGTTCTGGATCAGCTGGAGGGGCTTCAGAGACTTATTGGGACTACCTGCTAGTAGGGTATTACAGTAATCCTGCCTGGAAGTAACAAATGCATGAACTAACTTTTCTGCATCTTTTTGCGACCGAATGTACCGTATTTCAGAAATATTACACAGATGAAAAAAAGCAATCCTAGAAATCTCTTTTATGTGGCAGTCGAAGAACATATCCTGATTAAAGATAACTCCCAGGTTCCTCACATTGGTGCCGGAGACCAAGGTACTGCCGGAAGCCAAGGTCATACCCTCAAGAGTAGATGTATCATCAGAAAAATTGATCTAAGGTGCTTGGGTCCCAGCACATTAACTCAGTTTTATCCGAATATAATAAGAAGACGTTGCAGGTCATCCAGGTCTTACTGTCTTTGAGACATGCCTCTAAATTAGATAGGTGTTTAGATTCACCTGGCTTCATAAGCACAATTGCGTTTCATCTGCATAACAGCGAAAGTTTATGAAATATTTCCTGATAATGTTGCCTAAAGGGAGCAAATATAGTGTGAATAAAATTGGCCCAGGCACAGATACCCGGGGAACTCCATGGGTAACTTTGCTATGCATGGATGATTCATTGTTAACAAATACATAATGAGATCTGTCACATAAATATGACTTAAATGTATTCAATGCAGTGTCTTTGATGTCAATTAAGTTTTCAAATCTTTGTATTACAGTTTGGTGGTCAATAGTATCAAATGCAGTACTAAGATCTAACAAGCCCAGAACAGAGACCAGTCCCTCATCAGGTGCCATTAAAAGGAAATTTGTAACTTAGACCAGTGCTGTTTCTGTACTATGGTGATCTCTAAAACCTGACTGGAAATCCTCAAATAAACTATTGTCACGCAGAAAATCACACAATTGTCCGGCTACCACTTTCTCTAAGATTTTAGAGAGGAAGGGAACCTTCCACATCGACTTGTACTTTGCTAAACCCTCTGGATCAAGAGTTGGCTTTTTATGCAATGGTTTGAATATGGCTATTCTAAAGGACTTTTGTACGTAGCCTGCATTTTAAAGATAGATTCATGATAGAGAGTTTCTAATAGAGAGTTGCTGACTAGCGGTAAACTTTCTTTAAACAGACTAGGGTCTAGGAGACAGGTTTTTGTTTTGGATGAGGAAATATGGGAAGTTAATCGTTTGAGATCAATAGGAGGTTGTGGATCTTGTCCCTTATACCTATAAGGAACAAGTGTGTTACCGGGTGTGTTTACATTCACACAATTAACCTGGTTATGAAGCTCATGTCTGTTTGAATCACAATTGTGACACAGTGTTCACATGGAGCGCGCAGTTCTTTAAATGTCTGTATTCACTGTGAATACAAATATCCTCATTTCTGATTACTAGGGTTGCACAAAAAAAACTACTAAGCCGGTATTTACAGGTATGACATACAAGGGAATAGTTATTGCTTTATATTTCATGAAAAATTGTACCTTCAGAAAACTCTGTTAACCGATAGTAACTCGAAGATTTGGCCCAGAAGCCCCTAATCTGTGCCTCCCATTTGCCCCTAGATGTCAAAATCATGGATTTTACCGAACCTAACTGAGTCAATGAAGGACAGTACAGATGATAATAACATGGCTGTTAACAAGTTCAAAGCCTATTGCATATAGAGAGCCATCCGCAGTGCCAAAGCAGCCTATTTCTCTGCACTGATAGAGGAAAATAAAAACAACCCCAGGTTCAGCATTGTAGCCAGACTGACTGACAGTCAGAGTTCTATTGAGCCGCCTATTCCTAAAACCCTTAGTAGCGATGACTTTATGAGTTTTAATGACAAAATTATAAGTATTAAGGACAAGATCCACAACCTCCTGCCTTCAATTGGCTCAAGTTTATACCCCAGGACTATGTGCTTGGACACAACAGATAGACCTGAAGAAGATCTAGACCGCTTTATTCCTATTGATCTGAAACAATTAACTTCCCTTATTTCCTTCTCCAAAACAATAACCTGTCTCCTAGACCCTATCCCAACTGGTCTACTTAAAGAAAGTTTACCCTTAGTCGGCAGCCCTCTATTAGAAATCATCAATCTGTCTTCAAATTCAGGCTACGTACCAAAGTCCTTTAAAATAGCCATAATCAAACAATTGCTTAAAAAGCCGACACTTAATCCTAAGGCTTTAGCAAAGTACAGGTGATATCTAACCTTCCCTTCATCTCTATAATCTAGAGAAAGTGGTAGCCGAACGATTGTGGGATTTTCTGCGTAATATTAGTTTGTATGAGGATTTCCAGTCAGGTTTTAGAGTTCACCATAGTACAGAAACAGCACTGATTAAAGTTAAAAATTACCGTTTAATGGCATCTGATGAGTGAATGGCCTCTGTTCTGGTCTTGTTAGATCTTAGTGCTGCATTTGATACTATTGACCACCAAATTCTAATACAAAGACTTGAAAACTTAATTGGCTTAAAAGATGCTGCATTAAATTGGTTTAAGTCATATTTATTTGACAGATCACAGGATGTATCTATTAACAATGAATCCTCCATGCATAGCAAAGTTACCCACGGAGTTCCCCAGGGATCTGTGCTTGGTACAGTATTACTCACACTATATGTGCTCCCTTTAGGCAACATTATCAGAAAGTCTACAGTGAAACTCTATAAACTTTCACTGTTATGAAGATGACACACAATTGTACTTATCAATGAAACCAGGTGAATCTAATCACTTGTCCAATTTAGAGACGTGTCTCAAAGACAGTAAGACTTGGAAGACATGCAACTTTTTACTATTAAATTCAGATAAAACGGAAGTTATTGTGCTGGGACCCAAGCACCTTAGAAACAATTTATCTGATAATATATCTACTCTGGATGGTATGAACTTGGCCTCTAGCACCACTTAGAGGAAACTGGGAGTTATCTTTCATCGGGATATGTTCTTTGACTGCCACATAAAACAGATTTCTAGGAATGCCTTTTTTATCTGCGTTAAATTTCTGAAATACGGCACATACTGTTGCAAAAGGATGCAGAGAAGTTAGTTAATGCATTTGTTACTTCCAGGCTGGATTACTGTAATGCCCTACTAGAAGGTAGTCCCAATAAGTCTCTGAAGCCCGTCCAGCTAATCAAGAACGCTGTTGGACGTGTGCTGACCAGAACCAGGTTAAGAGAACATATCTCTCCTATCCTAACTTTCCTGCATTGGCTCCTGGTAAAATCTAGAATCAAATTCAAAATCCTTCTGCTCACTTACAAAGACCTTAATGGTCAGGCACGAACATTTCTAAAGAAGCTTATAGTTCCATATTTTCCAACCAGAACATTGTTTGCTTCGGAAACAATGACCAAATGATGATGAGACCACAATGCTCCATGAGGATTATTCGAACTGAGCCCGGCTGAGCTCCGTGGACGAAAGCTCAGTCATCAGACGCTCACCTATGAGCTCCCCTCCCGGTCTGGGTCCCTATTCTGGGCAAGGTGTCACAAATTCAATGGTGCCTATTCATTTGGGTGTTTGAATCGTTCTTAGCCTAAACCTTCTGTTAAAAAGGCAAGTGCTATTTAGGCTATTGTGCTTCACCCTTTCTGAGTGGTATTTTCGGCATCCTCCCTGAAGATGGGCACAGATCCTTCTCCTACTTCAGTGTATGGTGATGGTGAGACAGTTTCACAGTGATTTGATCTGCAGATATAATTTAACAGTCGTAAACTACTTTATATGTTGACACCAGAAAAATCTCATGGGACCCATCTGTGGGTCATGACCCAGACTTTGGGAACGGTTTGGATCACTGCCCACCTTTCTGTAGTTTGGCAACCAGAAAGGTGTGGTGGACAAGGTCAAACACTGTGTCCTAGTCTATGGAGATGATACGAATTACACACAAAGATTAAAAATTTTTCATTAAAAATCAAATTGTCCAGTCTGTTGGACACACAGTAAGACCAGTCTGCTCAATCAGTTTGATAACCTTGAGTCTGTTGGATAAAACCTTGGACAAAATTTTACAGTGTGTGTTTATACTTAGCGTAAAAGATCCACTGGTCTTTAGTTTTTCAAGAGAGTTAGGTCTCCCTTCCTGTATAGCAGGAGCATCACTAAACTGCAAAATATTCTTTACTATAAAACATTTTCTTTTGGAATATCACAAGGATATTCCAAAAGTGTTTTAAAAAGTCAGTGGGTAGTCCATCTAGTCCCATTCCTCCTCATATCAGCCGGGTCAGAGATCACATGTCTCTCACACCTCTCCAGAATACAGAGAAAGTGGTTGGAGTATCCATGTCCTTCATCATGGTTAATCTGGCATGAACCAGAGCTCCCTTGGCTCTCTTTTGAAGGAAGGTCTAGCTGCGGCCTGTTGGAGAATAGCAGATTATTGTTTGAGGCAGATACACACACCAGCTCCCTGATTTCAAGATATAACTGTTCCACAGCTCTCCGAAAAATTTGGTGTAGAATAGAAAAAGTACTGAAAACTCTGATCTAGGCCTTCCCTGTCTCCCATCGCCGATCAATAAGTTGTTGTTTCTCAAACAGTTTAAAATTTTCAAAGAATTTAAAATCATATGAAGTTTATCCATTGAAATTCAAAAGGGATCTAAATCTGAATCTCAAACCAGAGATAAGACCAGCTCTGTTAGACGTAATTGATGGTCTTTAAAACCAATTGGGAGGATCTGACGGGTAGAAGCCTGACTAGTATGAGACAGACAGAGTCTTAACCTGGGTAAACTGTCTATTGGCATATTGTTTGTTTCAACACATCCAGCAGATCAGCCTTTCTCAGAGGAAAGCAGTTGATTGGGGGCGGAACTGCTGTTCTATTCTGTCTACAGGGATCAATATCAAAAAACCAGGGGCAGGGTTTTATAATAATACTGGAAATAAAGTTAAAGTTCCCTGCCAGTCCTCATACCACAGGGATTCTATGGACACCCCTTTGGATCTGAAAACTCCAGCAAGGATAGGAACCCCAACTTTTTCATGTAAATAATTGAAGTCCATCTACTTCCATGTCTCCAGAAACACATGGCCCTTCCAAATAATTAAATCCAGAATGATTTTCTGGATGGAATCCAGGATGAAAATTTCAAAGTAGACAATGTGGCTCATTCCTTGAGCAAAAAGTCCGTTCTGTTTTTTAACACTTTTTTTTTTCACTTTGTGGCTGTCGATGGAGTGATCCTGCTCATGCGCTACTGCTCTTCTTTGACTGGGATCCTCGTATTCTGAAAGCTCCTCCTCTTCAACATCTTTCATATGGGTATCTTATATTATAAAGATAAAGATAAAAAGATAAAGATAGATTTATTAGTCCCACAATGGGGAAATTGCAAGGTTACAGCAGCAGAGCATGTTACAGATTACGGAATAAATAAAGTCATTGAAAATATGTTCTTTAAAATATGTTCTTTTAAATGTTCTTCAAAGAAAATGAGCCAATGGCCCTATATCTTATCTTGAAAAAAAATAAGTCGCACAATTCTTCTTTTAGCAAACATTGAAAACCGGTCCCAAAGACCCAAACACCACAAACGGATTTACAGACTGATCTGTAGCAGAAACTGCTCATTTCTCTTCGCATTTAGGAAATATGACTTGGATATGTTTCAGTTTCTCATTTTTACATCCTAGACGGATGTCTCAACTCCAGGCCCGTGGGTTGAATCCCGCACGCTGCCTTCTTTTACGTGGCCTGCGGGAGCTTTCAAAGAATATGAATTTCTTATAATCCAAAGCCTCTTTACAGAGGTACAGTTATAATAAGCTACATGTCCAACAATGCATCTCGATCTTGTTCCCTTTGTACTGACATGGGGAACAAGACCAACTGATGATCTTGTTCCATCAGTTGGCATTGTCTCAAGATATCAGCCATCAAGCAAATATGAAAACAGCAGTTTTCTAGTCCAGCGATGGGTTTGAGGAAAAAAAATTGATTAGTCACGCAGACGGTTCTTACAACCTTGCTTTGCTACGAGGTAGTGGCAGTACCAAAGGAATACAATTTATGGTTGTTCAGTTCAGTTCAGACAACTGTATTATTCCAAACAGGCAATACATTTGCAGCTTTCAGTGACCATACATTCAACTTCAACAGACAACCAGATAGAGTTAAAATTTTAGAGAAAACGGACAAGTTACTTTTAATATATAAAAGCAATAAATAAGACATGCCACTTAATTAAGTTGATAAAAATGAATATTGATAAGAAAGAAAATATGTTTACTTGCAAATTAAAGTAATTTAAAATGAGTGCTGTCTGCGTTTAGCAACTTAATAGCTGAAGGAAAACATGACTTGGAGTAACCATTTGTTCTCCTCAAGGAAGGCTGAAGGTATCAGAGAGGATTCAGTCGAAAGAACCTGATCTGATTGGCTGATTATTTTTTGGGCTTTCTCAGCCACCTCTTTCTCCCAAATGGAGCACAAGACAAAATGCTCCAATAATCTTGGAGAAAACTTTGACTATGTTGTTCAGAAATAAGATGTAAAATGTTCAATTAAAATGTGAGGCGGCATCTTATACTGTATGTACTCCATCTAGAATTCAAAAGTTTCACATGCTCAACACCCTTGCCAGTCTGGCAAGCAATCTGTAAGGGATCTAGTTGGGCATCTATAAAGGAGACCACCATATCTTTTATAGTAAAATCTTCATAACAAGGGATGTAAGTGCGACTGCTCTGAAGTCACTTTGTCCCTTGGTATTTTTAGATTTAAGAATTGGTATGATAGTGGATATTTCTAAAGACTGCAAGTATCTGGCAAGAGCCCCACTGAGCTTATCAGCCCAGTAACACAGTGGGGGCCTGTAGATTGCATCAGGGCCTGCAGCCTGCAAACCTTCTTTAGTAAAAATGTGAAACATTCCTTTTATATAACAATGCCATTGTGAGGTACAAGTGAACCTTTGAGCAAGGACAAATTTTCAAAAAAGTCAGCTCGAGAGAAAAAATTATTTTAAAATATCCGGTAAATCGAAATCTTCCAACCTCATTTATACCAATGGGTTTTTTCCCCTCATTAGCATATTCATTAATGGATGCCACAGAAGGTAATATAGAATGAAATGGTGTCTGACAGCAAAAGCATTACCAGTCTGTACATCAAAGCATGCTTGGAGACATGAGATACTGTCCTCACAACTCCGTTAGGGCCTACGGAGGGTTTGTACAAAGGCACAAGAAACAGGCTGTTATGGTATGAAGCAGCGATGGAACACATGGGCAGACATTTTGAATCAACATCTGGAGAACCGTAACACAGATCAATCATGGAGCTCTTTTGTGTGGTTAAAATAAAACACATCCTTTTCATAAGTTTTCAAAATTTAATCAAAAATTACTCAAAAATTAAATTATGGGATTGATGTAAAGAACAGTGGAAAACAACTGATGAAACTCGCAAGGTAAGTAATAAGGACATAAAAAAATGCACAAGAGTTCGATGTCAGGGGTGCATATTCCTTCCCAGACTATGCAGTGTTACAGTACCTTCGATTTATGTAGAAGCACACAAACCACCTCTGCATCGCTTGTTTGGGATCTCCAGCTACCAGTCAACATAAGCTTCCAAACCCACTTGGGGAACCCTCGTCATCCCTGTCCGATCCAAAACTGAATACGTTTACAGAGGCTGCAGCAAAACATGATGCAGAAGTGGAAAAAGTTATTTTGAATAAATTGCCCAAGCTTCAAAGTCTTTTTCCAAAGTTCATTTTTAATGCTTTATTTATTCATGCTGATGATATGTGATGCCATGACAGGAAAATGTTTTTTAACAATATACGTTTGTCAAGAAACCGAGTTCAGGAACAAACGGAAAATCTGATAACACTGTTGGCTGAAGAAGCATGCAGTTATCTGACATTTTCACTAGCTGTTGAATGAAAGCACTGACAAGACTGATATGGCACACAACTAGCCATTTTTTAAAGAGGTTTGAAGGCAGACCTGTCTATCAGTGAGGAGCTTTGGATATGATCGTGATGCACGGGAAAACAATAGGGAAGGACATCTTAGAAGCCGTGGAGAAGTCCATAAGTAAAATGAAATGACCCTGAGAAAAGTTGGTCTGACTCTACTGCCGACACCACGGTTACTATGTGTGGAGAGAGAACTGGTTTGGTTGGATTGGTGAAGGATAAAATAAAAAAGTAGCTGCCAAACCTCCCTGATAACGTAACATTGCAATAACCACCAAGAAATAACCAAGATTATGGAACTGAATAACAAAATGACCACAGTCATGGAAACGGTGTACTTCCTCCAGGCGATTCAATGCCACAGCTCCTATCAAAAGCTGATCCTGTTCTGTCCATGTTGGGAATCACCTACCTCTGCAAACCGCTGTTTTCAATCATGAACCTGAACAAGACTAAACTGTTCATGCAGCCTCAAGTTTCATTTAATCAAAGCCATAACTTGGGCTTATGCACACTGCAAGGCTATCTACAGCAATTTGTTTTTGTAAAATGGCACACAACTGTCATCTTTAACACATCTTTAACACATCCTTAACACACATCTTTAACACACGTCCTCTCCCTTCAGCCTCAGTATCAGTCTGGATGCTGAAGGGAGAGGATGCTGGCGTTGTCTGTTCGCCGCTTTTTCCATCAGACTTCTACAGCCTGCAATATTATAAACAGACAAGTATACCTTTTATTGTTGCTCACCGGCAAACCTTTTGGATATATATCCGTATTTGTATATGTTATTCTGTATTTGTATTTGTATTTGTAAGAATTCTACCGAGTCTGGTGACGGTCCGCCTACCTGTTGCTGCAGGTGTACCATCACCCGGAGAATTCTGTATCTGTTTGTTTCATCGTTTATGTCCATTTCTGTTTATTCATCGTTGATGTCTGTTTGTTTATCCGCCTTGTTCATCACTGCCCCTGTGACACTTTCACCAATAGCCGTTGTATATCACTTTCTGTGTTTGATGGCTTTTTTTTTTCTCGGCCTCATTTCCATGAAAAATAACGGCTACTAACGTCCTCTGTGTGTCGCATCCATGGCTAACGGCTAATAACGGGCTAGTCTCCACGACTGGCATGATGATGAATTATTCCGTCACCCAACTGATGAAATTCAATAACTACAACACTCCGTTGTGTATATCGGTTATTAAAGAACTTTGACTCCTTCGCCGGCCCCGTTACATGCACAGAAGTTGCCGTTCTAAGTTTGTTTACTCCCGCTCCCGCTCCGATAACTCCATTTTGTCCTTTTGGTCTGACGTGCGCACCGTCGTGTCTCAGACGCGTCATCAGAATGCTGTCGCTTTTCCCATTAGTGTCACTGGACTTTCCTCCATAAAGTTATCCACTGTGCGGGTTAGAAAAAGTGGAGTGGATTTCAGTCTTCTTCGGCCAATACAGAGACTCACTGCTCCATCTAGTATTAAAATCGAACTCTTTAATTCACAATCTCTCACAAACAAATCATGCCTCATACATGACCACATCCTGGAGAAATGTCTGGACGTTATATGACTTACAGAAACATGGCAACAAACAGATCATTTTTCTGTCCTGAATGAGACCTGTCACGCCGATTACTGTTACGTCCAGAAAGCCCGCAGCACTGGTCGTGGTGGTGGTCTGTCTGTCATCTACCGCAGTGATTTGGACTTGTCTCCACTGCCGTTGCCAGAGATCTCTTCTTTTGAATGCCTGGCATTTCATTTTAAACCCCCTTTCTCCAGGACCATACTTCTAATCTACCGGCCACCCAAACCAACTTTGAATTAGCCAATGACTCAGTAGATTTCTACAACAAATCCTTGAGTAGCATCCTGGATCGTCACGCCGCTGTAAAAACAAGAACAGTCACCTTCACCCGCTCAGCCCCCTGGTTCACCAGCGAGCTACGGAAAATGAGGGCAGCTGGGCGTGTCCTTGAGCGGCGTTACAAGGCTTCAGGTCTCACTGTCCACAAGCTAGCCTTTCGAGAACACCAAAAGGCATACTCAAAGTCCCTTAGAGAGGCTCGGTCACTGTTCTACTCGAACATTATCAAAACCAGTTCTGGAAATTCTAAGCATCTGTTTCCCACTATCAATCATCTTCTTAAACCACAAACTCCCCCACATATAGAAATTACAGAAGAGCACTGTAGTAATTTCATGGCTTTCTTCAAATCAAAAAATGACTCAATCCGTTTTGTCCTTTCTGGTTCCTCCTCCCTACTTATCCCAGTCTGCTTACTCACAGTTTGAGATCTCCCAGCCTCTAAAGTGCTTCCAAGAAATCTCACAGCAGGAGGTTGAGGTTATCATCAGGACGATGAAGTCCTCCACCTGTGCCCTCGACCCCTTTCCTCCGCTGTAATAAACCAATCCCTCCAGGCCAGCTTTGTTCCATCTGCCCTAAAAGCCGCCATAATCAGACCACTCCTCAAAAAACCTACTCTCGAATCAGAACTTTTTGCTAATTACAGGCACATGTCCGAACTCCCATTCCTCTCCAAAGTTCTGGAAAAAGTAGTTGCTGCCCACCTCCAGGACCACCTCAAATACAACAACCTCTTTCAAAACTTTCAGTCTGGTTTCCGCTCCGCCCACAGCACAGAAACAGCTCTGCTTAGAGTCACAAATGACAGCCGATGCTGGTTCACCTTTCCTCCTGATTGTCCTTGATTTGTCTGCTTCCTTGTTGATTATAGAAGAAGAAGAAGAAAAATCCTTTATTGGTCACACATACAGTCATACACAGTACAACATAGTGAAATTATTTCTCTGCATTTGACCCATCCCTGAGGGAGCAGTGGGCAGCCCCTCGTGGAGCGCCCGAGGAGCTAAGGTTTCAGGGTCTTGCTCAAGGACCCTACGACAAGTAGACCCTGGTGGGATTCGAACCGGCTACTTTCCGATCTTCCGTTGGAAGACGGCCACTCTACCCACACCGCCTACATTACGCCATTGGACTCACTGACATTGCACTACACTGGTTTCAATCATACCTTATTCTGTCAGAGCAGAATATCAATCAATCAATCAATCAATCTTTATTTATATAGCGCCAATTCACAACAACAGTTGTCTCAAGGTTCTTTTCAGAAAGATTAGGTCTAGACCAGACTCTTTATATAATTATCTACAGGACCCAACAAATTCCTCCTTGAGCAAGCACTTGGCGACAATGGCGAGATAAAACTGCCCTTTTACGGGCAGAAATCTCGAGCAGATCCAAGACTCAGGGTGGACGGCCTACCGCCATGACCGGTCGGGTTTGAAAAAAAAGAGAGTGAGAGGGAGAAAGAGAGAGACACAGGCGAGGAGAGATACAGACGGGGGAAAAGCAGCAAAGATATCAGCTATAATCCACTTTCTCCATGGTCGAGCCGCGGCAGCAGCAGGGATCCCAGGTTGATAATAACATTAATATTAATGTAACATATAGTGATAGCTTATGGGGGAATATTATACAATAATAATAATTTATGGAAACAACAAAAATCATCATTATGAGCATCTTGTGATCATTGGATGTCAAGCAGGTCCACAGCAGCAGATGCAATCACCAACCATGTGACCTTACAGGGCGAGAAAACACAAAGACTCCACGGAAGAAGTCAAGTTAGTAACATGCATTTAATCCATTGACATGCATTAGACCATTTAACATGCATTAAACCATTTAACATGCATTAAAGTGAGTGGGATGTACAAAGAGGGACAGTGAGAGAGGAAGAGAGAAAAGCTCAGTGCATCATGGGAGATCCCCTAGCAGTCTTAACCTATAGCAGCATAGCTAAGAGCCAGCTTTTGCCAGCCTTAATTATAAACTTTATCATAAAGGAAAGTTTTAAGCCTACTTTTAAACGTAGAGAGGGTCTCTGTCCCCTGAACCCAGATTGGAAGATGGTTCCACAGGAGAGGAGCCTGATAGCTGAGAGCTCTGGCTCCCATTCTACTTCTGGAGACTCTAGGGACTACCAGTAACCCTTCATGCTGGGAGCGCAGAGTTCTGATTAGACAATATGGAACTATGAGCTCCTTCAGATACCTTGATGCCTGACCGTTAAGGGCTTTGTACGTGAGCAGAAGGATTTTGAATTCGATTCTGGATTTTAGTTGGAGCCAATGAAGGGAAGCTAATACAGGAGAGATATGTTCTCTTAACCTGGTTCTGGTCAGCACCCGTGCAGCAGCGTTCTGGATCAGCTGGAGGGGCTTCAGAGACTTATTGGGACTACCTGCTAGTAGGGCATTACAGTAATCCAGCCTGGAAGTAACAAATGCATGAACTCACTTTTCTGCATCTTTTTGTGACAGAATGTGTCGTATTTTAGAAATATCGCGCAAATGAAAAAAGGCAGTCCTCGAAATCTGTTTTATGTGGGAATCAGAGGTCATATCCTGATCAAAGATAACTCCCAGGTTCCTCACAGTGTTGCTGGAGGCCAAGGTCATACCATCCAGAGTAGATATATCATCAGATAAATTGTTTCTAAGGTGTTTGGGTCCCAACACAATAACTTCCGTTTTATCTGAATTTAATAAAAGGTCATCCAAGTCTTAATGTCTTTGAGTCACGCCTCTAAAATGGATAAGTGACTAGATTCACCTGGTTTCATTGATAAGTTCAATTGTGTGTAATCAGCATAACAGCGACAGTTTAAGGAGTGTTTCCTGATAATGTTGCCTAAAGGGAGCAAATACAGCGTGAATAATATTGGCCCAAGCACAGATCCCTGGGGAACTCCGTGTGTAACTTTACTATGCATGGAGGATTCATTGTTAACAGATACATACTGAGAGCTGCCACATTAATATGACTTAAACCAATGTAATGCAGTGTCTTTGATGCCAATTAAGTTTTAAAGTCTTTGTATTAGAATTTGTGGGTCAATAGTATCAAATGCAGCACTAAAATCCAACAAGACCAGAACAGAGGCCATTCACTCATCAGATGCCATTAAAAGGTCATTCGTAACTTTGACCAGTGCTGTTTCTGTACTATGGTGAACTCTAAAACCTGATTGGAAATCCTCAAATAAATATTCTTACGCAGAAAATCAGACAATTGTTCGGCTACCACTTTCTCTAAGATTTTAGAGAGGAAAGGAAGGTTAGATATCGGCCTATAATTCACTAAAGCCTCTGGATCAAGAGTCGGCTTTTTAAGCAGCATTTTGATTATAGCTATTTTAAAGGACTTTGGTACGTAGCCTGAAATTAACGATAGATTGATGATTTCTAATAGACAGTTGCTGACTAAGGGTAAACTTTCTTTAAGTAGACTAGTTGGGATTGGATCTAGGAGACAGGTTGTTTTTTTGGATAAGGAAATAAGGGTAGTTAATTGTTTCAGATCAATATATTTCCCTTGGAAGTGCAGTTTCCCGGACACACACTGTCACCTAAGTGGTCCCCCAGGCATCAGTCCTTGGCCCCATTCTCTTCATACTGTACATTTTCAACCTTTGCCATGTCATCCGTTGAAATGGACTCTCCTTTCATTGCTACGCTGATGACACGCAAATCAAGATAAAAACTGACATGTTCCTCCACAGCCTCTCCATCCTCATCGTCATCATCATCTCCCCTGTCAACTCTCCGCGCTTGTCAGGAGGAGATAAAGGTGTGGATAAAAAACAACTTTCTCCAGTTGAACAGCTCCAAAACCAAAGCAATTTTAATTGGCACCCCACATCAGACCCAGCCTTCCTCCATAACCAGCTTTACCTTCTCTGGTCACGATATTCCCCTCTCTTCATCAGTCACCAACCTCGGCGTAAGATTTGACCCTCAACTAACTTTTAATCCCACATCAAACACATCTGCAAGATCTCCTTTCACCAACCCAGAAATATTTCCAAACTCCGTTCTTCACTCACCTTGAGTGATGCTGAAAAGCTGGTCCACGTGTTTGTCTCCTCCAGACTGGATTACTGTAACGCACTTCTCATCGGGATCCCTGATAAAAGTCTTCAAAGACTACAATATGTTCAAAACAGTGCTGCAAGGATCCTGATGAGAGTTCGTAAACACGAACACATCACCCCCGTTCTTCATTCCCTTCATTGGCTTCCCATCTCCACCAGGATTGATTATAAGATCTCTCTCCTCACTCACCAGTGCATCCATGGTAACGCACCCCCCTATCTAAAAGAACTACTCACCCCACTGACCTCAACACGATCCCTCCGTTCTACCTACTCATACCGCCTCCTCCTTCCCCGGACTAAGCTCAGCACCATGGGTGTTCGGGCCTTCTGTTCTGCTGCCCCTTGTCTGTGGAATGCCCTCCCTTACCATCTGAGTGCTCCACAGGCGACTGACACATTTAAAAAAGGACTTAAAACTGTAATTTTTAGCAGAACCTATAACTTTAATTAACATTGCTGCTTTTTGGTCAGGTTTTTCTATAGTTATTATTTTATATTTTTATTGATGCTTTTATCTGCTTTTACTTTGTAGCACTTTGAGATTTGATCCAAATGTAAATTGCATTATAAATTAAATGTATTATTATTATTTATTATTAAATGATTTCATAAGATTAGCTATTGGAATTTAAAAAATGCATATGCCCCATAGCGCACATTAGATCTGAGCAAAAATATTTATGTATCTAACTGCCACCAAAAAGTTAACTAAATATGAAATCAACAACTTGTGTTTGATAATATTTGTTAGATGGTAAGAAAAATACCTTCATTAGCTCTAAGCCATTTAGCCATTGCGATCCTGACCAAAAATTCCGACATGTAAGTAACAGGCAGTGTGACAAAGCAAACTCTACAGTGGCCGATTTGGTCGGGAAAAAAATGCCTCATCACAAGCTTCATACAAGGAATGAGAGCTGAAGTACTCTGGAACTATGGCTCACAGGGGCCTCCTATTGATGAGGTAAAGTCAAGTCAATTTTATTTGTGTAACCAAAAATCCCAATTTGTCTAGATCGGCTTTACAATCTGTATATGATGCAACGTCCCATGTCCCAACAAACTCCCTTAGTCCAGGTAAAGAAACGGTCACCATCAAACATCACTTTAAGTGTGCAAAATCCCATTGACCATGATGTCATATTAGCAAAGAGAACTGTTGCTTCCGTATATCCACCGAGTCTAACAAAGGAAGCACTATCACCTGATGTAAACAGCATTCAGGCCTAACACATCAAAGACCAGGACAACAGTACAGCGCTTAAAGACCCCCTATTCACCTCAGCTACTTAGATGAGACACAGTGGGAGACTATACATCAGATTCTGAGGGAGGAGTAACTCGTTCTCAGAATCAGATAGTGAAATTGAAAAGCTACAGCTGAACTTTTCACTGATAGATCCCAAGCCTGTAGTACGGACCTACATGCCTGTCCCAGAACCTTTATATAAGCATCTACCCATATGCTGTCGTCCCAGACAGCAAAGGTATATCCCCGGAAAGTTCCCAACGCCCTGATTCCCCTGATTGAAATCCCCATATTAAATGTGAGGTTATGGTCAACCTGCACCAAATTTGGACTAAATCTATTATTTGAGAAATTATCTATTACGAATTAAAAATGGAGACTATGAAGCTTCCCCTAGTGTTGGAAATATACAACTGAATGTTCCCAAAATCATTCTAGTTATTCCTCACATAAGGGCTATGTGGGTCTAAAATTTGAAAATTGCATGAAATATCCATAATAGGTATCCATAATAGGTCTAAGGTGTCTAAAGGACACCTTAGACCTATTAATTTATTTTCTGACCAAAAATCATTATAGAACCTTCCATGTCAAAAGTATATAAAAACTTAGAGGAGATCATGGAAACTTAAACTAATATTCAACAAAGATTGATATCTGAAATAGGAGAGCAGGTTTGCGGGGATGAAGAGAGACAGATTTACAGAGATTGCAAAAACAACAGATTCCAAATACTTGAATTTTCATGGACGTACAATCAAGATTCTTTATACCAACAAAGGTACATTCTGGATGAATTTATCAGTGACTTCACAGTGTTGGAGAAAATGTGGAGAATCAGGAGAAAAACATGTACCCGTCAACCTTTCCTGTCATTAATAAAAAATAAGAATTAAATCATGATTATTTTTAATATAAAATATTAAAGAAAAAATCAACAGTGTTGATCCTTTTTGGCGACTCCTAAAGGGTACAGCCGAGAGAACAATAAGAAGAGGAAGAAAAGGAAAGAAAGACAAGACCGAACTTTGGCAGTTTTGCTGCAGATGATACAAATGTGACAGTTGCATGAAGAACTTTTAAACAACGAGTAGGATTGTAAACTTTATACATTGTGTATTTACATTTTTTGATTGTGGCAAAAATTGAATAAAAAAACTCAAAATTTTAGACTATTTATGGTTTATGGTTTATCTATCTTTATTAAGTTCCTTCATTCTTTAGCTACTTTAGCTTCATAGGCATCATTGATTCTTAAGATTTACCTGTTATTTAATAATGGTACTCTGGAAATTAATGGATTAGCTGCACACGTGATCTACTAATAGATGATATGAAACACTTTGAATATGCAAATTAATAAAAAAAAAAATGCATAATGACTAAAAATATGGGGCATAGTAGAGACGAGATTTGATTGTATCGCAAAAATTCAGCTTTTTTCCTACAGTTTCTATGACTGACCAACAATGATGTTCTGTATTTGTAGACATACAGCTTTTCTTTTTTTTTTACATTAGTTTGACTGTATAAGGGCAATACAGTTTTTTCTTCTTTTTTTTTATAACATACTTTTATTATTTTTCCGAACACAAAGCAAAAAGAAAATATGCAGAACCCATTAAAAAAATTTAATACTCTTAATTTACAGAAGATATAATTAATAATAATACTTATATCAAGTTCATGCAAGATCGAAGGGGGGGGGCTATTTAAACATGATGACTGGTCATAATCAGAGATGATTCTGAAGCATATGAAAGAAGGAAGATGGTGGAAAGCAAGGGATTGACTGCAAAAAATAAAATAAAATTTACGCCATTCATGCCAAGGATATCGGTAGCTTTTTCCACCTATCAAAAAGCTGTATAAAGTTTACAGCTTTAGAGATAGTTTTTAATCTGTGGTATCGATATTCTAAACACCACTTTAGGAACAGATTCAGGTTTAATACTGAAGAAAAGTAGTACTCCATATTTTGGTTTTACTGTTCTAAATTCTACATGATTGTGCTGCTCTCTTCTGGATTCTAATACACACTACACACATACATTAAGAAACTACTTGCAACATGATAAAATCCGTATTAATAAAGATAATATCTCAGTGTTTTAACTACACACTTGCCATGGAAACACGGAACACCATCTATGAGCCCATGGGTCCAACATGCTTCTGACCGGCCAGACCCATAGAACCATGTCAGTCAAGTTCAGTCAAAATGCTGAAATTAGATTAGAAAATACAGATACATTATATGTAAACACAAATGGTAAAAACAGTTCTCTGTAACAAGGGTTTTCAAAATATGGGGACTACGATTCTGTCTCCTGAGCAACCAGGCGAATCCGTCTGAGGAAATTTCTCATTTCATTTGTCTTTTTTATCTTTTAAAATAAAATCTGAAACAAAATTATTTTATTTGTCCTGGTCTGCCTTTCCTTAGGATGTTATCCCTGGAAGCTGGTGGTGAAAACATCTCCTTTTATACACTTAAAAATAAGTTGAGTTAATATTGTTAAAAATTTCCAGTAAAAATTACAACAGAAGAATCCCACTCTTGTGGTTTGATTGTCTGCTTGCCTCTTATGATCTCACATGTGGTGTTCCCCAATGCACAGTTCTTGGTCTTCTGTTCATCTATTTATGGACTTTAATGAACAGCCAGTTTTGATGAGCAATTCCAATTGAGAACTCCATTAAAAATATTTTACCATAATTTAAAGGAACTACGTGACTCTGCCAGACAATTTAAATGTGCATGGACTTAGGTGATAGATCTAATAACAATAAGTTATTTTATAGAAGGAGAAACACTCAGACGGAATTACCTTGTACATGCAATTAAATGGATATAACTAGACCCATGCAGTCAACACCGACAGCAAGTGTATTTCCCTGAAAGTCCCCAATCCACCCAGTTCTACAAGTACAATGGAACTCCTAAAATAAAATGTGAAGTTAATCCAAAGTATTTTTTTGTTAAAATGCTCCTTCTAGTGAAATTTGAACTATTAGATTGAAATCTAATATACACAAGATAGATGTCCTCGAATTGATTCATATGCATCAAGTCTGGAGTCAGTCGGACCAATGGTAAAGAAGTTCTGACAGCAAAGCAGCATTGTTGTGAAAAGAACTCCTCTTAGTGAGTACTGTTAGGTAAAACATAGTGTATAATACATAAATCTCCTTGAGACGATTCATATCACCAAATTCAAAAAAAAAAACATAGAACTCAGAAACCATTTATGGATCAAGCTTTATACCCCATGGATCAAAGTGTGAAGAAGAACTTGATTGATTTGTTTGACAGACAGAGAGATTAACAGAAGGAGATCAATGTTCTACTAAATAAAAACGTGTTGAATTTTTCTTGACAACAATCTTGTCAAGGAATACTCAATATAACAATAAAACCAAATTTATAAAGTAACACTCATTTTAAAAGTCAAAAATCCTAATCGTGGTTAATTTATGTGTTATGTTTATGAGATGTGATCCAGACCAGATGACCAACAAACTATTAGAGAGAGCGTTCTGTGAGACTTATGTACCTGTATAGAAGCTATATTACTCTGTCATACCTAGCGTTACAGAGAAGACATATTTTCAGTTCTAATGCTTGTATAACGTATTGAAACAATTATTGCTGTATCGATGAGAGAATTTTTTTTTATGAACCACATGAACCGGGAATGATGGAACCTCAGAGGCTATGTTCACACTGCAGGAAAAATGTAGCCTAAGTCTGATTTTTTTGCTCTTATGTGACTTTTTCATGGCACTGTGAGCCGCGCAAACCACATGGAATCCAAACCAGTTCGGATTTGGGCCTCTTCCATATGTGCTCCTGAATCAAACACAAATCAGATTTTTTGCAATATGACCCCAGTCTGAACTGCTAGATCAGAATTCATGCGACCAATTGTCTTCATCTTCAAAATCCTTCACAAAAGTACAACAGTGGGTTTTGCTTTTCATTTAAAAAATCTCTACAAACGTTGTAAATATCACTATAAACACCTCAAACTAACTGTAGTGGCTAACACTACATTACATTTTGCTTCTGTATTCACAGCATGTTGCGTGTAACCTCTTTGTTATTGTTCTTTTGCACATCCGGGTCAGTTTCGGTCCATGAACTGTTCAGGAGTCCAATATAGGATATATTTTCAGAATAATGTGAACAGCTACGCAATAAGAATTTGCAGAAAAAAATCATAATTGAGCATCAGGATCTCCCTCATTTAGAGCTGTGACATGAGGAGACACCAGGGTGGGTGTTATTTGATGTGTGCAGTGTCCATATGAAAGTGGAAAAAAGCGGTTGCAGTGCCGAATGTTGAGATAAGAGTTTCCAGATAATCAGTTATCAGTTATGAGTGATGGATGGATTCGGAATATTATCTAACATAAGGTTTAAGATGAGATGATGGTTATGGTAGTGTCACTCAGCAGTAACACATTTCTCAGTCTAGGCAAAATGTATTAAGGGGGATAAATGTGGAGGGCTGTTTAAGGACAGGCATCCAATGTAAAACCTATGCCAAACCATTATGCGTAACAAGAAACTCAGATGGTGTGCTGTGGTGACCCTAAAGGGAACAGCCGAAAGAGGAAGTGGGTAGTATTTTGCCATCCATCTCGCTGTATGGGGGCAAAATCTAATTTTGAACATTTGTAGTCCACTGGCTATCCAACTCTGCCAAATGGAGAGTCCCCCTGGTCATATAACACAAACATTTGTATCAAATTTGATGCAGTGGTTATCAAAGAGTGTAAAAAAAAAAAATGTATCGATTGTTATGTTTCATAGTGTTACTGTAATGTAAGGATGTCATTTTTAATCATATTCTTTAATATTTAATCATTTAACTTTGTTTTGGGGATGTAATTCAGGCCAGGCTTAATTTAAAATAACCATGGATTAAGATAAACTGACACTGAGGAGTCAAACAGCATTTTAACAGTTAGTTTTAAACTTTCTGCTCCCTGAAAAATGATAGAATCATTTCATTTCAGAGAAACATGACATGGCCAGTTTTGTGACATCATATGACCTCGTCTATTATAATCAGTCACCTGCAGACCGCCAATCAACCAGAGAAAACTCTTCTCACATCAGGATGCTGAGCTGCAGTATGACGACTAGTTTACGAGGCCCAGACAATAAAATGGAGGTCAGCGCATACACTCTTCTACTATGTAAGTAAACTTTGACACATATACAGTAAAACATTTTTCAAATGCTTTGCTACATGGTGAAATAATACTTTCAATAAACAATATTATTTATTTTTCTTATTATTATTATTTATTATTATTATTATTATTATTATTGGTTAAAAGATAAATATTATTTATGTATCTTTATGTTTCAAAAATGTATTTTCAGTTCAATTGCAGAAAATCAGCTATTTCGGTTTAATTTCAGGTCTTCAGAAATATTGTTGTTTATGGGAAACAGACTTACATCCTGCATATCAGAGATATACAATTATTCTCATTATTATCTAAAAAATGACAATATATGATTTATCATCTTTATTTAATTCATAAATTCTTGCAAATTGGCAAAATAATACTTTGAATTTAAATGTTAATCTCTTCCCCTTCCTCTTATTGTTGTTATTATTATTGGTGAAAGAGAAACATCATTTATTTCTCTGTGTGTTTAAGAAAAAGAAAAAAAACTCCAACGTTGGATTCTTTACATTGTACTTACAGTAAATCAGTTATTTTCTGTTTAATTTCAGTTTCTTCAGAAAAAATGTTGTTTAATGGAAACAGAAACAAGTTACATCCTGCATGTCGTGCTCAGAACCAGATTTGAACATAAGATTTACAATCAGTTTATTAGTTCTCTAACAAATGACCCTACATGATTTAACAACTTTATGGTAATATAAGAAGTTAAAAGTTTTTACAAAAGATTTTAAATAGATTTCAAGACTATCATATTGGAAGAAAATTCAAAATTTAGGACAGTCAAAAATTTGAATGTCCTAACCTGTATGAGATGAATTTCTATCTCAAAACATGACATTATTCCTGCGAAATATCTGTTGTGTGTCTATAAATGTATGAAAAGTGTGTGTGTGTGTGTGTGTGTTTTTATGTGTGTGTGTGTGTGTGTGTGTGTGTGTGTGCGTCTGTGTGTGAATTATTATATATAGGTATGTTTGTATTTTATATATATATATATATATATATATATATATATATATATTTTTTTTTTTTTTTTTTTTTTTTATATATATTAATACACAGTGGTCCTTTTCTTTATGGGAATCTAATGAACTAAGTCATGGTTCCTAAAACATCATTCTACCAAGTTTCCGGGAACTCACTCAAGGACACTCACTATTTCTTCTTCCAGATGATTTCCAAAATGTTTTGAGTGTTGTGGGTTTTGTGTGTCTAACATCTTCTAACAGGTCTGCTGCTCTGCTGTTATCCAGCAAGACCCACTGCAGAACCACTACCATCAGCATTCTCCACCGTCCTCCCGAAGTCTCCTCCTCCACACATGAATGTTACAACTGGTGAGTTAAAAACACAAAGCCTGGGCACCAAGCAACTGTATTCATTCAACTATGTATTTATACATATGCAACTTCTATTCCAGCTTTTCGTCATTGAGGTGATCAATTGATTGTAAGACATTCCAGATGTGCACTAGCCTATCCTATATATTAGCGTGTGCTTGTCACTCTGATTTTCAAGGATCGCAATTTTTTTCTGAGGGATAGATTGTTGGATAGATAGTCTCTTCACTCAGAGAACAACTATTACCAAGTTACCCTCAGTTCTCGATCATATTGAGACTATCTCTCCACTCAACTACATATTTATATGTATGGGGAAACCTGTAAAACACTAGCGAAGAAGCAATGCAGTCTCAGGACTCCAAACCCGGCACCAGTCTTAAATGAACCTTCTAAGGATATACATTATATATATATTGAGAGGTGGCGTTGCATGATTGAGCACAAGATATTGCCCTGAACATCACATGGTTGCCAAAGCTAGGCATTCAGGGTGCTGTGGAAAGATTATCCACTGAACCCAAAGACAGCTCATTGTTAATAGTATTTTTTCCAGCCATCAGTGTTTTTATGATGGAAGAATGCCACAAGAAATTGGGCAGAGCCTGCCTCAGCTGTGCAGAATAGTGCCCATCCATGAAGCTGGGGTGAGCTGTCGATCATCAATGTTTTATTACACCTCAGACTCTAACACCAGACACCTCTTGTCACCCCTTGTCGATTGATTGTCATATGAAAACAAAATCAACTTGTTTTCCTTACCTGGGAGAGCAACTGGTGAGATTAGTCTTTCTCTTGTTGTGAGAAAAACCAGAGGTGGAGACGTCTCGCTACATATGGCAGGTGAATAGGTTGTAGAAAGATATATTTATATATTGCCCCAAAACTTCAAATACACTTGTTTACATCTGTACTCCCTCTCTGTCACTCTGGTCTACTGTAGCTACAGTGAGACAGTGTAGCTTTGAAGTTGAGATGAGCAGGGAGGGGAAAGGGCAGAGGGGGGAGGGTGTTCTTCTGGCTGTATTCTTGCAAAAGCATATAACTCCCTAAATAGTATTGGCATAGAAACATTTCCCACAGTAGCTGAGTTCAGTGTGATGATTGTAAAACACAACTGCTCAGTTCTCCCACCACATCACATCATCTCATCTGTCTCCTCTCTTCCTCTTGTGTAACTACATCCGTAAACAGGAGGGGGTTGAAGAGCAGCGGTTGGGTGGGGTGGGGGTTCTCTGTTTATCAACACAATAACTTAAAGTGCTTCTTCCCCGAGAATGAAACATGAACTCAACCATGACTGTTACCTGAGCGTAAATTTCAACCCGATCAGATGCTCACGTGTAAGATTTGAATTAAAGTCCTATCAAAAAACAACACATCAAAAGCCAAAACATCCATGCGTTGTGTTTAAAAGGTGCTTTTTCTCAACACCAACTGCCAGAGTGTTTGCCAGATATAAGCCAAAAACATTTTCACCCAATTGTTCTGTTAATTAATCTGTTAACATAGGACAGACTACTGGCCAAATTAAAAAAACAAATAAAAAAAAGAAATGGACATTTCATGACCAAAGTCATTGTTTTAGGCAATGCTTTATCTCAGAAGGATGTCTCCAATGTCAAAAGGAAAATGAGGTGCATCTTGTGGAGCTGAACTTCGGTACAGGTTTGACAGATAAAGAATTCTGACTCTTTTAGAACAAATACAATATAATTATCTATTATTAATTATGTATTTAAGTATCACAAAGGCTCTATTTTCAATTCTCGCTTATTAGATACCTAATATTTCATAAACTAAATTCGTACTCTTCAACAGAACAAACAATTTAGAACATGGATTCTTAACACAAAATTGTCAGTGTAAAAATCATTGAGGAATGTATCAATTTAAAGTCAGGCTCCTGTTTTGGGGAGAAGGTGACATATGTTGTTAATTTGACTCTTAGAAGAAAAAAAAGATCTCCTGGAAATTAGTTGGGTTTCTTCTTCTTCTCTTTATATCGGTCTGATAATATTACAGTTAACTCTACTATGTAAAATTAAAATCATTAATTGCCTTTGATCTAATAATTGTTTATTTAAACTGGGACATCATTTTATTATGGAGCCATATAAAGTTTAACTGATGCAAGGCAAGCTGAACTAGTGGAGGGTCTTCCTGGAGCAGCACATATTCAAAGAAGGGAGCACCTCTCCTGCACAGATGATGCTGCAGGCGTTGAGGAGGGTGTTCAGACGGTTGATCATGTCCTGAACAGCCAGACACTGCAGCTGGAGCACGCAAGAGGGTAAAATGCCAATTCTACTCTAAGACAAACATGTGAGAAGTACATTTTCAAAATCCATGCACAGTGGCTTGCATTTTCTTCAACAATTGCTAAGTAGAGCAGACTGATCGATGTAAATCACTTTTTTTCATCTGTTATATGAATTTTTCTTTAGTTAAAATGTTTGAGGGAGGGGGAAAAAGGGGAGGGAACTATGTTGTAAATTTTCTTTCCATTTTTATTTTTGGAAAGATTACATGATCAGAAAACCCGAAAAGTTCGAGTATCTTCCTGACAATAAAAAACATTTAGAAGAATTTTATGCACATTTCTGCATTGGTAAAGAAAACAATCATGTTGGTATGAGGTCGTCTAATAAAAAGTTTATTAATTTTGCTCATTCATAAAAATTTATGTTTACCTAAACTCAGATGAACTTCTTTTTGTGTCATCTCCACATTGTGTTGTGTGTGAAAACATTTTTGACGTGTAAAATTAATATGTGGTCTTGCTTTCACTCTGATTACAGCCGTCACTGATACCACCCCAATCACTGCTCAAACAACTAGCAAAAGTAACTCCTCCACCATCGGGCCTGCCAAACATGCCCGACGAGCCAGGAGTATCATCACCACCACCATCAAACCAGCCAGCAACACCACCAAAAGAAACACCACGACTGACCAACCCACCACCAAAAGCAGCTCCTCCACCAGCACAGGGAATCCACTCTCCAGTACAAGCAACTCCTTCATCGGCACCAGTGACCAACCCACCAGCACAAGCAGCTCGTCCACCAGCACAAGTAATCCCCCCTCCAACACCCGCACATCCTTCATCAGCACCACTGACCAACCCACCAGCACAAGCAGTTCCTCCACCGCCGGTCCTAGCACCAGTGTCCAACCAGCCAGCAAAACCACTACAAGTATCAGCAAGACCGACCAACCCACCAGAAACAGCAGCTCCTCCACCAGCACAGGTAATCCACCCTCCAGCACAAGCATGTCCTTCATCAGAACCACTGACCCAACCACCAGCAGAAGCACCTCCTTCATCAGAATCACTGACCCAACCACCAGCACAAGCAGCTCCTCCACCAGCACAAGTAATCCACTCTCCAGCACAAGCACCTCCTTCATCTGCACCACTGACCAACCCACCAGTAAAAACAGCTCCTTCACCAGCATAAGTAATCCCCCTTCCAACACCCGCACGTCATTCATCAGCACCACTGACCAACCCACCAGGACAAGCAGTTCCTCCACCGCCCGTCCCAGCACCAGTGTCCAACCAGCCAGCAACACCACCACAAGTATCAGCAAGACCGACCAACCCACCAGCAAAATCAGCTCCTCCACCAGCACAGGTAATCCACTCTCCAGCACAAGCACCTCCTTCATCAGAACCACTGACCCAACCACCAGCAGAAGCACCTCGTTCATCAGAACCGCTGACCCAACCACTAGCACAAGCAGCTCGTCCACCAGCACAAGTAATCCACCCTCCAGCACAAGCACCACCTTCATCAGCATCACTGACCAACCCGCCAGCACAAGCAGCTCCTCCAGCAGCACAAGTAATCCACCCTCCAGCACAAGCACCTCCTTCATCAGCACTACTGACCAACCCACCAGCACAAGCAGTTCCTCCACCGCCGGTCCTAGCACCAGTGTCCAACCAGCGAGCAACACCACTACAAGTATCAGCAAGACCGACCAACCCACCAGAAAAAGCAGCTCCTCCACCAGCACAGATAATCCACACTCCAGCACAAGCACCTCCTTCATCAGAACCACTGACCCAACCACCAGCAGAAGCCCCTCCTTCATCAGAACCACTGACAGACCCACCAGCACTAGCAGCTCCATCAACAGCACCACTGACCAACCCACCAGCACAAGTAGCTCCATAAACAGCACTACTGACCAACCCACCAGCACAAGCAGTTCCTCCACCGCCGGTCCTAGCACCAGTGTCCAACCAGCGAGCAACACCAATACAAGTATCAGCAAGACCGACCAACCCACCAGAAAAAGCAGCTCCTCCACGAGCACAGATAATCCACACTCCAGCACAAGCACCTCCTTCATCAGAACCACTGACCCAACCACCAGCAGAAGCCCCTCCTTCATCAGAACCACTGACAGACCCACCAGCACTAGCAGCTCCATCAACAGCACCACTGACCAACCCACCAGCACGAGCAGCTCCATAAACAGCACCACTGACCGACCCACCAGCACGAGCAGCTCCATAATCAGCATCTCTGGCCAAACTCCAAGCACAACAAGCCACACCACCACCGGTCCTTCCACCAGTGTCCGACCAGCCAGCAGCACCTCCGCCAATACCCGCACCACTGACAAATCCACTAGCACAAGAAACTCCATCAACAGCACATCTGGCCAACCTACAAGCACAAGCAGCCCTTCCACCTCCGGTCCTTCCACCAGTGTCCAACCAGACAGCAGCACCTCCACCAATAATAGCACCCCTTACCAACCCACCAGCACAAGCAGCTCCATAAACAGCACCCCAGACCGACCCACCAGCACTAGCAGCTCCATCAACAGCACCCCTTACCAACCCACCAGCACAAGCAGCTCCGTAAACAGCACCACTGACCGACCCACCAGCACAAAAAGCCCCGCCACCACCGGTCCTTCCACCAGTGTCCGACCAGCCAGCAGCACCTCCACCAATAACAGCACCACTGACCAATCCACCAGCACAAGCATCTCCATAAACAGCACCACTGACCGACCCACCAGCACTAGCAGCTCCATCAACAGCACCACTGACCAACCCACCAGCACAAGCAGCTCCATCAACAGCACCCCTTACCAACCCACCAGCACAAGCAGCTCCATAAACAGCACCACTGACCGACCCACCAGCACAAGAAGCCCCGCCACCACCGGTCCTTCCACCAGTGTCCGACCAGCCAGCAGCACCTCCACCAATACCGGCACCACTGACCAATCCAACAGCACAAGCATCTCCATAAACAGCACCACTGACCGACCCACCAGCAATAGCAGCTCCATTAACAGCACCACTGACCAACCCACCAGCACAAGCAGCTCCATAATCAGCATCTCTGGCCAAACTCCAAGCACAAGAAGCCCCGCCACCACCGGTCCTTCCACCAGTGTCCAAACTGCCAGCAGCACTTCCGCCAATACCAGCACAGCTGACCAATCCACCAGAACAAGCAACTCCATCAACAGCACATCTGGCCAACCTACAAGCACAAGCAACCCTTCCACCTCCGGTCCTTCCACCAGTGTCAAACCAGACAGCAGCACCTCCACCAATAATAGCACCAATGGCCAACCCACCAGCACAAGCAGCTCCGTAAACAGCACCACTGACGGACCCACCAGCACTAGCAGCTCCATCAACAGCACCACTGACCAACCCACCAGCACGAGCAGCTCCATAAACAGCATCCCTTACCAACCCACCAGCACAAGCAGCTCCATAAACAGCACCACTGACCGACCCACCAGCACAAGAAGCCCTGCCACCACCGGTTCTTCCACCAGTGTCCGACCAGCCAGCAGCACCTCCACCAATACCAGCACCACTGACCAATCCACCAGCACAAGCATCTCCATAAACAGCACCACTG
Source organism: Lophius americanus (assembly GCA_037951165.1). NCBI lineage: Eukaryota > Metazoa > Chordata > Actinopteri > Lophiiformes > Lophiidae > Lophius > Lophius americanus. The sequence goes on from JBBDHG010000094.1 coordinate 3,675,437, forward strand.
ACCGACCCACCAGTACTAGCAGGTCCATAAACAGCACCACTGACCGACCCACCAGCACTAGCAGCTCCATCAACAGCACCCCTTACCAACCCACAAGCACAAGCAGCTCCATAAACAGCACCACTGACCGACCCACCAGCACAAGAAGCCCCGCCACCACCGGTCCTTCCACCAGTGTCCGACCAGCCAGCAGCACCTCCACCAATACCGGCACCACTGACCAATCCAACAGCACAAGCATCTCCATAAACAGCACCACTGACCGACCCACCAGCACTAGCAGCTCCATTAACAGCACCACTGACCAACCCACCAGCACAAGCAGCTCAATAATCAGCATCTCTGGCCAAACTCCAAGCACAAGAAGCCCCGCCACGACCGGTCCTTCCACCAGTGTCCAAACAGCCAGCAGCACTTCCGCCAATACCAGCACAGCTGACCAATCCACCAGAACAAGCAACTCCATCAACAGCACATCTGGCCAACCTACAAGCACAAGCAGCCCTTCCACCTCCGGTCCTTCCACCAGTGTCAAACCAGACAGCAGCACCTCCACCAATAATAGCACCAATGGCCAACCCACCAGCACAAGCAGCTCCGTAAACAGCACCACTGACCGACCCACCAGCACAAAAAGCCCCGCCACCACCGGTCCTTCCACCAGTGTCCGACCAGCCAGCAGCACCTCCACCAATAACAGCACCACTGACCAATCCACCAGCACAAGCATCTCCATAAACAGCACCACTGACCGACCCACCAGCACTAGCAGCTCCATCAACAGCACCACTGACCAACCCACCAGCACAAGCAGCTCCATCAACAGCACCCCTTACCAACCCACCAGCACAAGCAGCTCCATAAACAGCACCACTGACCGACCCACCAGCACAAGAAGCCCCGCCACCACCGGTCCTTCCACCAGTGTCCGACCAGCCAGCAGCACCTCCACCAATACCGGCACCACTGACCAATCCAACAGCACAAGCATCTCCATAAACAGCACCACTGACCGACCCACCAGCAATAGCAGCTCCATTAACAGCACCACTGACCAACCCACCAGCACAAGCAGCTCCATAATCAGCATCTCTGGCCAAACTCCAAGCACAAGAAGCCCCGCCACCACCGGTCCTTCCACCAGTGTCCAAACAGCCAGCAGCACTTCCGCCAATACCAGCACAGCTGACCAATCCACCAGAACAAGCAACTCCATCAACAGCACATCTGGCCAACCTACAAGCACAAGCAACCCTTCCACCTCCGGTCCTTCCACCAGTGTCAAACCAGACAGCAGCACCTCCACCAATAATAGCACCAATGGCCAACCCACCAGCACAAGCAGCTCCGTAAACAGCACCACTGACGGACCCACCAGCACTAGCAGCTCCATCAACAGCACCACTGACCAACCCACCAGCACGAGCAGCTCCATAAACAGCATCCCTTACCAACCCACCAGCACAAGCAGCTCCATAAACAGCACCACTGACCGACCCACCAGCACAAGAAGCCCTGCCACCACCGGTTCTTCCACCAGTGTCCGACCAGCCAGCAGCACCTCCACCAATACCAGCACCACTGACCAATCCACCAGCACAAGCATCTCCATAAACAGCACCACTGACCGACCCACCAGTACTAGCAGGTCCATAAACAGCACCACTGACCGACCCACCAGCACTAGCAGCTCCATCAACAGCACCCCTTACCAACCCACAAGCACAAGCAGCTCCATAAACAGCACCACTGACCGACCCACCAGCACAAGAAGCCCCGCCACCACCGGTCCTTCCACCAGTGTCCGACCAGCCAGCAGCACCTCCACCAATACCGGCACCACTGACCAATCCAACAGCACAAGCATCTCCATAAACAGCACCACTGACCGACCCACAAGCACTAGCAGCTCCATTAACAGCACCACTGACCAACCCACCAGCACAAGCAGCTCCATAATCAGCATCTCTGGCCAAACTCCAAGCACAAGAAGCCCCGCCACCACCGGTCCTTCCACCAGTGTCCAAACAGCCAGCAGCACTTCCGCCAATACCAGCACAGCTGACCAATCCACCAGAACAAGCAACTCCATCAACAGCACATCTGGCCAACCTACAAGCACAAGCAGCCCTTCCACCTCCGGTCCTTCCACCAGTGTCAAACCAGACAGCAGCACCTCCACCAATAATAGCACCAATGGCCAACCCACCAGCACAAGCAGCTCCGTAAACAGCACCACTGACGGACCCACCAGCTCTTGCAGCTCCATCAACAGCACCACTGACCAACCCACCAGCACGAGCAGCTCCATAAACAGCCTCCCTTACCAACCCACCAGCACAAGCAGCTCCATAAACAGCACCACTGACCGACCCACCAGCACAAGAAGCCCTGCCACCACCGGTTCTTCCACCAGTGTCCGACCAGCCAGCAGCACCTCCACCAATACCAGCACCACTGACCAATCCACCAGCACAAGCATCTCCATAAACAGCACCACTGACCGACCCACCAGTACTAGCAGGTCCATAAACAGCACCCATGACCGACCCACCAGCACTAGCAGCTCCATCAACAGCACCCCTTACCAACCCACAAGCACAAGCAGCTCCATAAACAGCACCACTGACCGACCCACCAGCACAAGAAGCCCTGCCACCACCGGTCCTTCCACCAGTGTCCGACCAGCCAGTAGCACCTCCACCATTACCAGCACCACTGACCAATCCACCAGCACAAGCATCTCCAAAAACAGCACCACTGACCGACCCACCAGCACTAGCAGCTCCATAAACAGCACCACTGACCGACCCACCAGCACTAGCAGCCCCGCCACCACCGGTCCTTCCACCAGTGTCCGACCAGCCAGCAGCACCTCCACCAATACCAGCACCACTGACCAATCCACCAGCACAAGCATCTCCATAAACAGCACCACTGACCGACCCACCAGCACTAGCAGCTCCATCAACAGCACCACTGACCAACCCACCAGCACGAGCAGCTCCATAATCAGCATCTCTGGCCAAACTCCAAGCACAAGAAGCCCCGCCACCACCGGTCCTTCCACCAGTGTCCGACCAGCCAGCAGCACCTCCGCCAATACCAGCACCACTGACAAATCCACCAGCACAAGCAACTCCATCAACAGCACATCTGGCCAACCTACAAGCACAAGCAGCCCTTCCAACTCCGGTCCTTCCACCAGTGTCCAACCAGACGGCAGCACCACCACCAATAATAGCACCAATGGCCAACCCATCAGCACAAGCAGCTCCATAAACAGCACCACTGACCGACCCACCAGCACTAGCAGCTCCATCAACAGCACCCCTTACCAACCCACCAGCACAAGCAGCTCCATAAACAGCACCACTGACCGACCCACCAGCACAAGAAGCCCTGCCACCACCGGTCCTTCCACCAGTGTCCGACCAGCCAGCAGCACCTCCACCAATACCAGCACCACTGACCAATCCACCAGCACAAGCATCTCCAAAAACAGCACCACTGACCGACCCACCAGCACTAGCAGCTCCATAAACAGCACCACTGACCGACCCACCAGCACTAGCAGCCCCGCCACCACCGGTCCTTCCACCAGTGTCCGACCAGCCAGCAGCACCTCCACCAATACCAGCACCACTGACCAATCCACCAGCACAAGCATCTCCATAAACAGCACCACTGACCGACCCACCAGCACTAGCAGCTCCGTCAACAGCACCACTGACCAACCCACCAGCACGAGCAGCTCCATAATCAGCATCTCTGGCCAAACTCCAAGCACAAGAAGCCCCGCCACCACCGGTCCTTCCACCAGTGTCCGACCAGCCAGCAGCACCTCCGCCAATACCAGCACCACTGACAAATCCACCAGCACAAGCAACTCCATCAACAGCACATCTGGCCAACCTACAAGCACAAGCAGCCCTTCCACCTCCGGTCCTTCCACCAGTGTCCGACCAGCCAGCAGCACCTCCACCAATACCAGCACCACTGACCAATCCACCAGTACTAGCAGCTCCATAAACAGCACCACTGACCGACCCACCAGCACTAGCAGCTCCATCAACAGCACCCCTTACCAACCCACCAGCACAAGCAGCTCCATAAACAGCACCACTGACCGACCCACCAGCACAAGAAGCCCTGCCACCACCGGTCCTTCCAACAGTGTCCAACCAGACCGCAGCACCACCACCAATAATAGCACCAATGGCCAACCCACCAGCACAAGCAGCTCCATAAACAGCATCCCTTACCAACCCACCAGCACAAGCAGCTCCATAAACAGCACCACTGACCGACCCACCAGCACAAGAAGCCCTGCCACCACCGGTTCTTCCACCAGTGTCCGACCAGCCAGCAGCACCTCCACCAATACCAGCACCACTGACCAATCCACCAGCACAAGCATCTCCATAAACAGCACCACTGACCGACCCACCAGTACTAGCAGCTCCATAAACAGCACCACTGACCGACCCACCAGCACTAGCAGCTCCATCAACAGCACCCCTTACCAACCCACCAGCACAAGCAGCTCCATAAACAGCACCACTGACCGACCCACCAGCACAAGAAGCCCTGCCACCACCGGTCCTTCCACCAGTGTCCGACCAGCCAGCAGCACCTCCACCAATACCAGCACCACTGACCAATCCACCAGCACAAGCATCTCCAAAAACAGCACCACTGACCGACCCACCAGCACTAGCAGCTCCATCAACAGCACCCCTTACCAACCCACCAGCACAAGCAGCTCCATAAACAGCACCACTGACCGACCCACCAGCACAAGAAGCCCTGCCACCACCGGTCCTTCCAACAGTGTCCAACCAGACCGCAGCACCACCACCAATAATAGCACCAATGGCCAACCCACCAGCACAAGCAGCTCCATAAACAGCATCCCTTACCAACCCACCAGCACAAGCAGCTCCATAAACAGCACCACTGACCGACCCACCAGCACAAGAAGCCCTGCCACCACCGGTTCTTCCACCAGTGTCCGACCAGCCAGCAGCACCTCCACCAATACCAGCACCACTGACCAATCCACCAGCACAAGCATCTCCATAAACAGCACCACTGACCGACCCACCAGTACTAGCAGCTCCATAAACAGCACCACTGACCGACCCACCAGCACTAGCAGCTTCATCAACAGCACCCCTTACCAACCCACCAGCACAAGCAGCTCCATAAACAGCACCACTGACCGACCCACCAGCACAAGAAGCCCTGCCACCACCGGTCCTTCCACCAGTGTCCGACCAGCCAGCAGCACCTCCACCAATACCAGCACCACTGACCAATCCACCAGCACAAGCATCTCCAAAAACAGCACCACTGACCGACCCACCAGCACTAGCAGCTCCATCAACAGCACCCCTTACCAACCCACCAGCACAAGCAGCTCCATAAACAGCACCACTGACCGACCCACCAGCACAAGAAGCCCTGCCACCACCGGTCCTTCCAACAGTGTCCAACCAGACCGCAGCACCACCACCAATAATAGCACCAATGGCCAACCCACCAGCACAAGCAGCTCCATAAACAGCATCCCTTACCAACCCACCAGCACAAGCAGCTCCATAAACAGCACCACTGACCGACCCACCAGCACAAGAAGCCCTGCCACCACCGGTTCTTCCACCAGTGTCCGACCAGCCAGCAGCACCTCCACCAATACCAGCACCACTGACCAATCCACCAGCACAAGCATCTCCATAAACAGCACCACTGACCGACCCACCAGTACTAGCAGCTCCATAAACAGCACCACTGACCGACCCACCAGCACTAGCAGCTCCATCAACAGCACCCCTTACCAACCCACCAGCACAAGCAGCTCCATAAACAGCACCACTGACCGACCCACCAGCACAAGAAGCCCTGCCACCACCGGTCCTTCCACCAGTGTCCGACCAGCCAGCAGCACCTCCACCAATACCAGCACCACTGACCAATCCACCAGCACAAGCATCTCCATAAACAGCACCACTGACCGACCCACCAGTACTAGCAGCTCCATAAACTGCACCACTGACCGACCCACCAGCACTAGCAGCTTCATCAACAGCACCCCTTACCAACCCACCAGCACAAGCAGCTCCATAAACAGCACCACTGACCGACCCACCAGCACAAGAAGCCCTGCCACCACCGGTCCTTCCACCAGTGTCCGACCAGCCAGCAGCACCTCCACCAATACCAGCACCACTGACCAATCCACCAGCACAAGCATCTCCAAAAACAGCACCACTGACCGACCCACCAGCACTAGCAGATCCATCAACAGCACCCCTTACCAACCCACCAGCACAAGCAGCTCCATAAACAGCACCACTGACCGACCCACCAGCACAAGAAGCCCTGCCACCACCGGTCCTTCCAACAGTGTCCAACCAGACCGCAGCACCACCACCAATAATAGCACCAATGGCCAACCCACCAGCACAAGCAGCTCCATAAACAGCATCCCTTACCAACCCACCAGCACAAGCAGCTCCATAAACAGCACCACTGACCGACCCACCAGCACAAGAAGCCCTGCCACCACCGGTTCTTCCACCAGTGTCCGACCAGCCAGCAGCACCTCCACCAATACCAGCACCACTGACCAATCCACCAGCACAAGCATCTCCATAAACAGCACCACTGACCGACCCACCAGTACTAGCAGCTCCATAAACAGCACCACTGACCGACCCACCAGCACTAGCAGCTTCATCAACAGCACCCCTTACCAACCCACCAGCACAAGCAGCTCCATAAACAGCACCACTGACCGACCCACCAGCACAAGAAGCCCTGCCACCACCGGTCCTTCCACCAGTGTCCGACCAGCCAGCAGCACCTCCACCAATACCAGCACCACTGACCAATCCACCAGCACAAGCATCTCCAAAAACAGCACCACTGACCGACCCACCAGCACTAGCAGCTCCATAAACAGCACCACTGACCGACCCACCAGCACTAGCAGCCCCGCCACCACCGGTCCTTCCACCAGTGTCCGACCAGCCAGCAGCACCTCCACCAATACCAGCACCACTGACCAATCCACCAGCACAAGCATCTCCATAAACAGCACCACTGACCGACCCACCAGCACTAGCAGCTCCATCAACAGCACCACTGACCAACCCACCAGCATGAGCAGCTCCATAATCAGCATCTCTGGCCAAACTCCAAGCACAAGAAGCCCCGCCACCACCGGTCCTTCCACCAGTGTCCGAGCAGCCAGCAGCACCTCCACCAATACCAGCACCACTGACCAATCCACCAGCACAAGCATCTCCATTAACAGCACCACTGACCGACCCACCAGCACTAGCAGCTCCATCAACAGCACCACTGACCAACCCACCATTACGAGCAGCTCCATAAACAGCACCACTGACCGACCCACCAGCACAAGAAGCCCTGCCACCACCGGTCCTTCCAACAGTGTCCAACCAGACCGCAGCACCACCACCAATAATAGCACCAATGGCCAACCCACCAGCACAAGCAGCTCCATAAACAGCATCCCTTACCAACCCACCAGCACAAGCAGCTCCATAAACAGCACCACTGACCGACCCACCAGCACAAGAAGCCCTGCCACCACCGGTCCTTCCACCAGTGTCCGACCAGCCAGCAGCACCTCCACCAATACCAGCACCACTGACCAATCCACCAGCACAAGCATCTCCAAAAACAGCACCACTGACCGACCCACCAGCACTAGCAGCTCCATAAACAGCACCACTGACCGACCCACCAGCACTAGCAGCCCCGCCACCACCGGTCCTTCCACCAGTGTCCGACCAGCCAGCAGCACCTCCACCAATACCAGCACCACTGACCAATCCACCAGCACAAGCATCTCCATAAACAGCACCACTGACCGACCCACCAGCACTAGCAGCTCCATCAACAGCACCACTGACCAACCCACCAGCATGAGCAGCTCCATAATCAGCATCTCTGGCCAAACTCCAAGCACAAGAAGCCCCGCCACCACCGGTCCTTCCACCAGTGTCCGAGCAGCCAGCAGCACCTCCACCAATACCAGCACCACTGACCAATCCACCAGCACAAGCATCTCCATTAACAGCACCACTGACCGACCCACCAGCACTAGCAGCTCCATCAACAGCACCACTGACCAACCCACCATTACGAGCAGCTCCATAATCAGCATCTCTGGCCAAACTCCAAGCACAAGAAGCCCCGCCACCACCGGTCCTTCCACCAGTGTCCGACCAGCCAGCAGCACCTCCGCCAATACCAGCACCACTGACAAATCCACCAGCACAAGCAACTCCATCAACAGCACATCTGGCCAACCTACAAGCACTAGCAGCCCTTCCACCTCCGGTCCTTCCACCAGTGTCCGACCAGCCAGCAGCATCTCCACCAATACCAGCACCACTGACCAATCCACCAGTACTAGCAGCTCCATAAACAGCACCACTGACCGACCCACCAGCACTAGCAGCTCCATCAACAGCACCCCTTACCAACCCACCAGCACAAGCAGCTCCATAAACAGCACCACTGACCGACCCACCAGCACAAGAAGCCCTGCCACCACTGGTCCTTCCACCAGTGTCCGACCAGCCAGCAGCACCTCCACCAATACCAGCACCACTGACCAATCCACCAGCACAAGCATCTCCAAGAACAGCACCACTGACCGACCCACCAGCACTAGCAGCTCCATAAACAGCACCACTGACCGACCCACCAGCACTAGCAGCCCCGCCACCACCGGTCCTTCCACCAGTGTCCGACCAGCCAGCAGCACCTCCACCAATACCATTACCACTGACCAATCCACCTTCACAAGCATCTCCATAAACAGCACCACTGACCGACCCACCAGCACTAGCAGCTCCATCAACAGCACCACTGACCAACCCACCAGCACGAGCAGCTCCATAATCAGCATCTCTGGCCAAACTCCAAGCACAAGAAGCCCCGCCACCGCCGGTCCTTCCACCAGTGTCCGACCAGCCAGCAGCACCTCCGCCAATACCAGCACCACTGACAAATCCACCAGCACAAGCAACTCCATCAACAGCACATCTGGCCAACCTACAAGCACAAGCAGCCCTTCCACCTCCGATCCTTCCATCATTGTCCAACCAGACAGCAGCACCTCCACCAATAATAGCACCAATGGCCGACCCACCAGCACAAGCAGCTCCATAAACAGCACCACTGACCGACCCACCAGCACTAGTAGCTTCCTCAACAGCACCCCTTACCAACCCACCAGCAGAAGCAGCTCCATAAACAGCAACACTGACCGATCCACCAGCACAAGAAGCCCCGCCACCACCGGTCCTTCCACCAGTGTCCGACCAGCCAGCAGCACCTCCACCAATACCAGCACCACTGACCAATCCACCAGCACAAGTAGCTCCATAAAGAGCACCACTTTCAGCACCACCCAAACCACCTCAAAGACACAGAATATCGATCCTCACGTTCCTATCTCAGGTACGTATTTTTTTAATTTATGCTTCTTCTTTTTGTAGCAATTTAAACACAGGTTTTTTTTTAATTTAAACTCAGATAGATTGAACAATGGATAAAAACCTTCTTTAAATTCAATATGTCCACAGAACAATGAGTTCTTCATATTTGGTATGTGGTTTGAACTGTAATTTGTTGAATGCGTTAATGGTTATTTTCGGTTGTTCTCCAGCTCATGTCGTAAGATCCTCTAAACAGTTATGTTTTTAACCGTATTCTCATCATGTTATGAATTAAATTTACACATTTAAATAAATGACAACTTTAATCTAATGAACTTTGTAATTTATCAGTTATATATCATCTTTATTGCCATCATTTTTCATTTTATTTTTGTGGTATTTTAACTTTATTTTAATAAAATTACAGCTTTGTTCTATTGAATTTTTGACTTTATCCTCAAATCTATCAACTTAATTATCATAAAATTTCAGCTTTATTCATGTAAAATTCTTACCTTACTCTCGGAATTAGTCAACTCAGACAAATATTCTAGCTATATTACAATTTTACCTCCTAAACAAATGTTTTTCTCAGTAAAAACACTTAGACACAGCCACGCTAGTAACGCAAGTATACAACTCTAACTCGGTTAAGTGTTAAGCAGGTAAGCAATATTTAAAGATTTAAATTTTTATTACATTTAAATAGAATAAAGATTTCATTTTTATTAGTAATTCTGCTCATGAAACACGAAAGGACAAAATAAGGAACACATTTCTTGGTTATGAATAAATAAATGGCCTCAACTAATAAAAGCAATACAAAACCAATAAACAACCATTAAACAGTCCACATTCAGGAAATGAAGCGGCTTGAAAGTGCAAAATACAAATACAGAAGCCCAGCCTGAGGGCAGGGGGACTAACAGTCGATGTGCTGGGTTGTTGGAATCTCTCATGATGCCGGCCACATTGCTCCTTGCATCTGCTGGTGTACCATTGAGACGGTCGGCAAGCTGCATCCAATCCGTTTTTGGCAGATTTAACCATCCCGCTGCGGCGTCTCCTTCTCCGCCACCTTGCAGCTAGCATACTACACACTGGTACAGGAAGTCAGTGTATGCTCCACCACACATCTGTGAAATTATCTGAGGATGTTGGCATTCAGCCCTTCCCCCATTAGTTTCCTCAGGATATAGAGTTGTTGATGAGCCTTTTTGATGATGCTTGAGGTGTTATATTATGCCAGGTGAAGGTCTTTATGACGTGTTTGAAGCAGGGCACCATCTCTACAGTTGCTTCGTTGATGTATAGCGGAGAGGGAGCAGTTCCTCCCTCCTTTCCATTGCTAGATACCTGGTATGCTAATGTGGGCTAAAAATGTCACCTAGTCCTACACAGCACATACATACAGGACAACATCAGAAGTTATTTCTCTATATTTGACCTATCCCGGAGGATAGGTCAAATATAGGTCAGAGCAGAGCCTGTTTCCCCCTATGGGTCAAATTGGTCTATATTCAAATATCATATAGCAAGTAGACAGCAGGGGCAGGCAGAGGATCGAAATACAGATTTTCTGATCCGACAGATATAGCTACTGAGCAACTGTATTTGTTTCAGTAGTAATTTGCAGTTGTTATCAAAACTGCTTTACTGAAAGGTGCTGAAATACCTAAGGTTAATATGGCTTCTACCGGTACTTAATGATTCGTTCAGTTAAACAGTCCTAATTTATACATTAAACAGAGCAGATTCATTTTTAGATTTTATTTCCAAACTCCGTTCGTCACTAACCTTGAGTGATGCTGAAAATCTGGTTCACGCATTCGTTTCCTCCCGACTGGATTACTGTAACTCACTTCTCATCGGGATCCCTGATATAAGTCTTCAAAGACTTCAGTATGTCCAAAACAGTGCTTCAAGGATCCTGATGAGAGTTCGTAAACACGAACACATCACCCCTATTCTTCATTCCCTTCATTGGCTTCCCATCTCCACCAGGATTGATTATAAGATCTCTCTCCTCACTCACCAGTGCATCCATGGTAACGCACCCCCCTACCTGAAAGAACTACTCACCCCACTGACCTCGACACGATCCCTCCGTTCTACCCAGTCATACCGCCTCCTCCTTTCCCGGACTAAGCTCAGCACCATGGGAGATCGGGCCTTCTGTTCTGCTGCCCCTCGTCTGTGGAATGCCCTCCCTGACCATCTGAGGGCTCCACAGACGACTGACACATTTAAAAAAGGACTTAAAACTTTCCTTTTTAGCAGAACCTATAACTGTAATTAACATTAATGCTTTTGGTCACGTTTTTGTATAGTTATTATTATTATTTATTTATTTATTTTTTATTGATGCTTTTATCTGCTTTTGCCTTGTAGCACTTTGAGATTTGATCCAAATGTAAAGTGCATTATAAATTAAATGTATTATTATTATTATTATTATTCATGCAGTGACACAGCCCATGATCTTACAGTTAAACAATAAAGGTTCATCGGTCAAACAGTTCATTTTCAAACAGTTTAACAGTCCAAGTTCATACAGATTCCTTAAATTCACCATCAAGCACCTATAATGTTTCTGAGAATATTTCCAGTTTCATTCTAAATTAATGTTGTAGCTGAGTAGTGTAATGACGTTTGTTTGCCTGTCTGTCTGGCTTTATCTGTCTGCTCACCTGCCTGCCTACCTGCTTGTCCGTCTGTTTATCTGCATGTCTTTCTATCTCTCTGTTTAATTGTTTATCTTTTCGTGTGTCATGTAGAACACATATATTCTGGAAACTGAAGGTTTTTCTAATTGGCCATTAATTTCTGCTGTAAATGTTTCCTCCTTCTATAAATCCCCAGTCATGTCTCTCAGCATGTTAGACGTTTCCAGGCAGGGTTCATCACAGATCTTTTATTGAGGATGTTTGTAGGAATACTTCTTCCTTCTCTCTGACCTACTTAGATGGGGTTAATCAGTTTGTAATGTGTAAAATGACAGCAGCTTCCTCCTAGGTTTCACATGGACTATGCTCCTCAGTCTTAACAAGCTGACTGAATGAAAACAGAAGCCATTCAATACAGAATCTTAGTATCAGTTATGTAATTTATGCTGGCATCTTAAACTCAAGTCCAAAGGAGAAATGTCTTTGTTTTTTTGTGCGCTTTTGCGTTTTTTAAAAATATATCCCCAATTATTTCCATTGAATTAATTTATTTTTATGTTAATAAACTCACTCTTAACAAGTCATAGCTTGCGTCAGTTATATATCTGCTTCTCAAAGGTTTAACCGTCACCCTGCACTTTATCAGGCTAGACCTTGAACCTAAATCTTAATCTTTAATATTAAATTCAAATCTTGGATATTAATTGTATATTTTATTCTAAACCTAAATGTTAAATCTAAATCTAAAAATTAAATTCTAAATGTTAAATTCAAATGTTAACTATTACATCTAAATATTAAATTTGGATTTTGGGCAATTTAGTCTTTTAAATCGTTATTTACATGATGACCTTGTGTTGTTGTTATTTTTTAATGTTGTTTTTCACAATGAGAAAATTATTTTTTTTTTAAATTGTGTTTACCATATGCTGAATGTTAAGTGGTTTACCATTTTGGAATGAAATTTATTTTTTGATGATTTTTCAATATTACTTCATTTTATTGAGCATTTAATAAGGATTTTAAAAAAACACTTACTTTTCCCAACTTGAGGGATTTCAAAATGTCGACATACTGAAACTGCCATTAAATATTTAATTTAATTGATTTACTTATTTTATAGATTTAGAGACTAAAGTTTTAACTAACATCATTCCTCATCCTGACTACCAGATATTCAATAATTTTAAGGACATTAACCCTTTTGAAATGTGGTTAGGTGAAATTATTTTATTATATATCACAGCCAAAATACTTAGTAAAAAGAAAAAAATCATATGTGAAAAGACTAAAACTGTCCCTTAGTGAGACTGAAGGGTTAATTGCTTTCTGCCGACATATATAGGATTAAGCTGTTGTTATGTAGCTTTGTACTTTGTACTTCCTCTGCAAAACCTTTGAAGAACTTTTTACCTGTTATCTAATAATAATAATAATACATTAAATTTAAAATGCACTTTACAATTGGATCAAATTTCAAAGTGCTACAAAGTAAAAGCAGATAAAAGCATCAATAAAAAATAAAATAATAACTATATAAAAACCTGACAAAAAAGCAGCAATGTTAATTAAAGTTATAGGTTCTGCTAAAAATGAAAGTTTTAAGTCCTTTTTTAAATGTGTCAGTCGTCTGTGGAGCCCCCAGATGGTCAGGGAGGGCATTCCACAGACGAGGGGCAGCAGAACAGAAGCCCCGAACACCCATGGTGCTGAGCTTAGTCCAGTGAAGGAGGAGGCGGTATGAGTGGGTAGAACGGAGGGATCGTGTTGAGGTCAGTGGGGTGTGAGTTCTTTTAGGTAGGGGGGTGCGTTGCCATGGATGCACTGGTGAGTGAGGAGAGAGATCTTATAATCAATCCTGGTGGAGATGGGAAGCCAATGAAGGGAATGAAGAACGGGGGTGATGTGTTCGTGTTTACGAACTCTCATCAGGATCCTTACAGCACTGTTTTGAACATATTGTAGTCTTTGAAGACTTTTATCAGGGATCCCGATGAGAAGTGCGTTACACTAATCCAGTCTGGAGGAGACAAACACTTGGACCGGCTTTTCAGCATCACTCACGTTGAGTGATGCTGAAAATATCCGTTCCCTTACTTCTTATAACACATGGCTCGGAACTTTTATGACATCTCTCTGAGCATTCGGCCTTTTAACCTAACTCCTTCAAAGCTGAACAACCATTTCCAAAACATAAGGTGTTGTAGGACTGTGACGGTAACCGCATGCTTTGTCTTCTGATTGAGCTCATTATTTCATACAGTACCATAATCAAGTTTTTACCTAATTTTTTCTTCTTTTTTATATGCAAAAGGGTCGATTTTTATAAAGCCCTTGGTTTGTGCCACGGCCAAAGGTTGTAGTATGTGTATACAGCTTCTCTTAAATGACATAGGTGGTATTTTACAGCCAAAATACCTCTCTCTGTTCAAAATTTTCTATGCTATTTCCATCAAATTTGAGGCAGAGGATATCAAATTGTTTCAGATTGTATTCGGTTAATCTTTTGTTTCATGATGTGTCTGTAATATAATGACCTTATATGACCAGCATTCTCTTGTAGATAAGTGCTGCTCTGTAAAACAGTAGTCATAGTCTAATACTTTAGTTTGAACCTCTGGAGTCTGAGATCATGCAGTCTGGGATCCCTAACGCAGTTTGTTTGTGAATTCAGTTTGTTACCATCATTGGTGAAAAAAGTATTTTGATCCTTTACTTGTGTAAAAGTAATAATACCACACGGGGAAAATACTACTAACCCTAACCCTAACCATAACCCTAACCCTAACCCTAACCCTAAGTCCTGGATTCAAAACCTTACCTTAGTTGTAGAATGTAAATACTAATGTTTAGGCCTAACAAACATCATTAATGCAACAGTTTGCAATAATCTTTTTGCATTATCACTACTTCTAATTAAGTGATGTTTAACCAAAACTGATTAATCAGAAAAGTAACTTGGTTTTTCCTCTACAAATAAAGTTTAATTGCTACTACATACATGCATTGGTAGCATGGCATTAAATCAGTTTGTTGTCATGAATTGTCCCATCTGATTTAGAATCAATTGCAACTATTATGTCCTTTATTACAATAATTATGAAAAAGAGTTTTATTTGTTTTTTAAGATGAAATGCATTAGATAATAAATTGACCTGAATTCAACCGGAATTTCTTTTTTAGCCATTTCATACAATGCATGGATTACCATGAACTGGATGAATGAGAATCTACACAGACATTTCATTTAGTAACTGAAAAGATGCTGCGTATCACTGTATTATAATAAAATATAATATAATATGACACGTTTGTGAATTAATTTGTAAGTCTCAATGTCGAGAAAAAAGACTCATCAATGACGATGTTATTAAATTACTACGACTCTAATTTACTGTTTTTAAGTTACTATGACTTTAATTTTATCTTCAAATACATTTTGCGGAAATTTTACTTTAAATGACAATCAATATTCCGATGGTTTAATTACAAATATTTTCAAGAGAACAGAGCAAAACAAAACTGATTTCCAAACCAGATCTGTTGGGACACAATAACAAATACCGTCACTGGAACTGTTCATAAAGTGGGGATAATGCTTCGGTGAGTTGGGCGCCGACCGCCAACAAGCGCCCAGGAGAGGAATACAACAGAATGCATGCACAGAAGGGACTTTTCACACATCTAACCATCCAAATACGTTAAAATATTTCAAAGTTGCAATGAATAAATCACTCTCAGATGCAGACCTGTACTGTTTTGAAGTTGAAGTATTTAAAATAAGTTGCGGCGCTGAATAAATTTAGCCGAGCATTACGTCACGACAGTGGGCACGAATAGAAAGCTTTCCGTACAGAGTATGCATGCAGCGACTGGCTATCAGAAAGGTTTTGAGAGAGGATTTTGACTACCTCCTTGCAAAGGAATGAAGTCTAATTCGGAAAGGTTCTTTCCACTCAGAAAGGTGTTTACATGCAGCATTGTCTTTCTGATTAGACGTCTTTCCCTGAATCTAATCGGAATTGGGCTGTCTGTCAAAACCCATTTTTATGATCGAACTTCTCCTCAAACAATACTGAAAACAGCTATGACCTTATTTATCATGTATCTCATGCAGATTAATGTTTAAAAAAAACATAAGACCTGCCACCATTCTTATGACATCATGAGTTAAGATTGCTTGTTTTCTTACAGAAGATTATGACCATTTAGGAGTCCCTGGAAAACAACATGATGCATCACAAGGGGCTTTAACCTTGGGCCTGAGATGTTGTTCCTGTTGCATACTGCTTTTGGGTGGTTGAGGGCCCATGGAAGGCTGGGGTTAGTTTCCTCTGACTGAGTACAGGGCTCTTTCTGGTACGCATGCTGAACTATTCTTCAACCTAATTCTTCAAAGTCAGAATTTATCTCCACATCCTTCATCTCATAACATGTCTCTGTTTGTTCTAACTGCAACTCTGCAGCTCTTTAGAAAGAGAATATCTTGCTTATGCTTTTGAACACAACCCTACCTTCCAATGTCCACAACATTGTGAACTGTGAAAAGAAAAAGTTCTATTCTATCTACAATTTTTTCCTTCCTTCACATGGGCTGGAAAAACTGATCACACTTTTTACATTGGTATGATGGTTTCAGTCTAATAAACAACAGCATGTAAATATCAAACAGTGATCAAGAAATATGCTTATACAGACTATTGAGTTACTTGTGGCAATTAGGCTAGAGTTCAGCTTGTGTCTGATTGTCCTGTTTTTGCGAGATATCTTTTTTTTTTTTCAATAATTACCTGTTAAATATGATATCAGAGGAACAAGAAAAGTAAAAGAACGGACCTACAATTATTGCATTACTTCACCTGGTGTGTGATGAGTAATGTTACAGGAAAAACATTTTGCAATAAAGGATTACAATTTTCTGGTGAGAAAATCTATATTGTCGAACTTAACACTGTTTTTTAAAATCTCTCTGTTTCTGCAGGAAGTATTGAAGCCATTGTTTCAGTGTTCATCATATCATTCACCCTGGTGTTGTGTGGGCTCTACTACTACAGAAAACGGTGAGATATAAAAATAATAATTATAAAAATATGGTAATTAATAATGAATAATGTCATTATAATTAATGTCATTAATAATGAGTAGTGAGCTACAATCATTTTCGGAACTTAAAAGTTCTCTTCAGTTGACATAAGTGGTGTTTTGCAGCCAAAAACAGTTCAAAAATTAGGCTGGGTTCAAATTCCCATTTTGGGCAGATTTTGGTACTATCAGGTTTTGGCTATCTAATGGGTCCAAATGGAGATTGTTCCAGGTCCTATCCCAAAATCTGTGTTGAATAAGATGTATTTTGAATTATTGCTATCAAATTTGATGCAGTAATTATAAAAGTTTCCGAGCAAATTGATTGTTTGTTTTTTTCAGTAATATAATGATTTAATAGTCTTTTTCATCATATAAAGAAAAAATCAGACGAGGATAGAAATACTGTTATTTTTCAGGTTAGGTTGCAGATTACTCACTTAGTAAAATGTAAATGTTACTGACAATTATTTTAGGTCTTACCTCTGTCCATAGACACTAAGGTTATGCAAAAAACCCTGATAGTTGGGGCGCTATTTTAAGTCTATTTTGGGTATGTAATACATAACTCAAAATGGCTCATATCCAGTGAGCATAATATGTTCAAGTAATACTTTTGGACAGTAAAATATTTAAATCAATCAACATTTTTATGCAACAGGTAAAGAAATATAGGATTACTTTTGGCATTCAGTCCCTCCACACATGACATGAAGTAATGGAATTCTAATTCTGCTGTGTAAATATTTCTTTTCAATTTTCTTTTTTTTTTTTTGTTTTTAACAATCTTCCAATAAGAAGAAATACTACATTACAACTGGATTTGCTCTACCGCTTGATCTACAGTTGATCACCAACTCCTCAAAAAAAACGGAATTCAATTAAATTTCACTAAGACAAGCTCTAGAGGTGAAGCATCTAACAATGGGTTTCTTTTTCTTTTTTCTTTTTTTAATTTGATCTGGTCTTATCAGCACACATTACATTTTTCTAGTAGAGGGGGCATATGTGTACTCATCATATATTTTTCTTAATATTAATTTATTTTTTTGTTTTTTTATCTAGTTTTAGTTGCAGAGATGTCAGCTTAAACTGCTACTAAAACAGATATGTTCAGCGACAGTACATTACTGTCGAAAAAATTATTAGTATATATTATTAAAGTCACTGATATTAACATATCACACGACACCACCAGCTTCAAATAACTAAACATATTAATTTTTTAGTTCAAAATGCTTGAGACAACTGGGGTTGTGAATTGGCGCTATATTAATAAAGATTGATTGATTGATTGATTGATTTGCAAAATTAGGCTTACCTCAGCGAGAGGACTCCAAAATGACAAAGTCTGTGATTTGAGCTCAAATACACATGAAACTTAGTCAAAACCTTGTCAACCTTCATTGATAGCCAAATATGACTAAATCTAGCGTTGAAACTTGTTCCTCAGCGCTTTTGTAGAAAAATTAAATGTTTGCAAAAATAGGCTTACCTCAGCGAGAGGACTACAAAATGAAACAGTCTGTGATTTCAGCTCAAATATACATGAAACTTATTCAAAACATTGTCAACATTCATTGATAGGCAAATATGACTAAGTCTGAGCTTGAAACTTGTTCTTTGGCGCTTCTGCAGAAAATTAAAAATGTTTGCAAAAATAGAATTACTTCAGTGACAGGACTCCAAAATGACAAAGTCTGTGATTTCAGCTCAAATACACATGAAACTTGGTCAAAGCCTTGTTAGCCTTCATTAATAGCCAAATATGACCAAATCTAGGCTCAAAACTTGTTCTTTGGCCCTTATGCAGAAATTTTAAGATGTTTGCAAAAATAGAATTATTTCAGTGAGAGGACTCCAAAATTACAAAGTCTGTGATTTCAGCTAAAATACCCATGAACCTTAGTCAAAACCTTGTAAGCCTTCATTGATAGACAAATATGAAAAAAAATCTAGGCTTGAAACTTGTTGCTCATCACTTTTTCAGAAAAATGAAATGTTTGGAAAGCACCTTGAGACAACTGTTGTTGTGAATTGGCGCTATATAAATAAAGATTGATTGATTAATTGATTTGCAAAAAAAGGCCTACCTCAGCCAGAGGACTCCAAAATGACAAAGTCTGTGATTTCAGCTGAAATATACATGAAACTTAGTCAAAACATTGTCAACATTCATTGATAGGCAAATATGACTAAGTCTGAGCTTGAAACTTGTTCTTTGGCGCTTCTGCAGAAAATTAAAAATGTTTGAAAAAATAGAATTACTTCAGTGACAGGACTCCAAAATGACAAAATCTGTGATTTCAGCTCAAATACACATGAAACTTGGTCAAAGCCTTGTTAGCCTTCATTAATAGCCAAATATGACCAAATCTAGGCTCGAAACTTGTTCTTTAGCCCTTATGCAGAAATTTTAAGATGTTTGCAAAAATAGAATTATTTCAGTGAGAGGACTCCAAAATTACAAAGTCTGTGATTTCAGCTGAAATATACATGAAACTTAGTCAAAACCTTGTAAGCCTTCATTGATAGACAAATATGAAAAAAAATCTAGGCTTGAAACTTGTTGCTCATCGCTTTTTCAGAAAAATGAAATGTTTGGAAAGCACCTTGAGACAACTGTTGTTGTGAATTGGCGCTATATAAATAAAGATTGATTGATTAATTGATTTGCAAAAAAAGGCCTACCTCAGCCAGAGGACTCTAAAATGACAAAGTCTGTGATTTCAGCTGAAATATACATGAAACTTAGTCAAAACATTGTCAACATTCATTGATAGGCAAATATGACTAAGTCTGAGCTTGAAACTTGTTCTTTGGCGCTTCTGCAGAAAATTAAAAATGTTAGAAAAAATAGAATTACTTCAGTGACAGGACTCCAAAATGACAAAGTCTGTGATTCCAGCTCAAATACACATGAAACTTGGTCAAAGCCTTGTTAGCCTTCATTAATAGCCAAATATGACCAAATCTAGGCTCGAAACTTGTTCTTTAGCCCTTATGCAGAAATTTTAAGATGTTTGCAAAAATAGAATTATTTCAGTGAGAGGACTCCAAAATTACAAAGTCTGTGATTTCAGCTCAAATAAACAAGAGACTTATTAAAAACCTTTTTTGTTAGGTCAAATACAGAGAAATAATCTCATTATGTTGTACTTTTGGTGGCTGTATCTGATCATTAGAGGATTACTTCTAATGAAGAGATTGTATTTGTCGTGGGAGCAGATCTAAAATATTTGTTAACAAACACATCAGTTTTGTGGTCATCTTTATATTTCATAATGAGATAAACTGTCATGTTTTCCAATATATGAATTATTCCCTGTGGTCTTTCTGATACTGTTTCATGCGTGCATCCCACAGATCTCTTCTGGATGAAGAATACAGTGCTTTAGGAAACTTCAACAACCCCATGTATGACCCATGAGTTTGAACTCTGACCCAGGATGTCAATGACCTTCACATCCCGTCCTCAATCTTCAGAGGGAGACTTTCTGTGTGACAAGTTCATAACGGTCTCTTGATGTGACTGGTCTCAGGTTCAGTCATTGTGAAAACTTTGATCAGGGGTATCATCTCACAGGATTCGAGAAACAGGTTTCCGTGGGGTCTTAAAATGTATAAAATTTCACCCTATGGATTTGCGGCCTCATAAAGTCATAAAATATGTGGTTGCATCACGTACAAAGTCTTGAATATGATCTAGTAGGTCATAAAATAATAGCCTTGAATTCAATGAGTAATTTAGTTTGCTGTTTATTAGTTTCAGGTAAATGGTGTACCAGTACTCCTTCAGTATTCAACCAATTGTCCTGCTAATGTGGTCTTAAATTTATTTCTAATGGCCTTAAAAAGTTTTTATTAATATTCTTGAATTAATTAAAAATTATATTTCAGTCGCAAAAGACAAAAAAAAAAGAATACATACACATATATATATATATATATATATATATATATATATATATATGTATGTATTTATACATATATATCATGATATTTGTAATATCATAGGTATTAACAGTTTAATCTTCACTAGAATCCATTAATACATGTTACTCACTTGACTTATTCCATGGAGTCTTCTTACTTAATCTATCTGCAGGGTCACATGGTTCAGGGCTGCTTCTGCTGCTGTGGACCTGGATAATGTGCACCAATCACATTATAATAATAATAATTATTATTATTTATTGATATTAGTAGTAGTAGTAGTAGTAGTAATATTAGTACTATTATAAGTGATAGAAGTAATAAAGTGCCTTATAAATTAAATGTATTATTATTATAGTTGCCAGGCGTTTGGGTCTCATCAAAACAAAAGAGAAAGAGTACGGTTTAACTGGTAAATGGACTGTACTTACATTGTGCTTTTTCTAGTCTGCTCCACAACTCAGAGCACTTCACAATGCGAACCAGCATTCACCCATTCACACAAACATTCATACGGTGTGACAGAGGCTGCTATATACGGCAGCACCTGCTCATCAGGAGCGGTAACTATTCATGCCACATTCACAAACCAATGGAACAGCCATTGGGAGTTGGGGTTACTGAACCCCTTGCTCAGGGACAGCTCGATATGTGGCCCGCCCCCCGCAATGGGTATCGAACCACTGACCTTTTGATAAGTGAACGAAAACTGTACCAACTGAGCTACCGTCGGTCCTGCTCTTGTTTGAAAGTACCTTGAAAAACCATTTGTGTGAATTTGCACTATATAAATAAAATTAACGTGATTGTTTATTTAATTGTGTTGTATGAGTTTGTTTGTGCAAGAGAAGTGAAAAGGAATAATGTGAGTTTGTCTGTAGAATGGAAATAGATAGTGGTGGCGAACCCTGAAGGGAGTTATTTGCTGGTAAATCAGGTAAAAACGTAAACTTTACATTTTATTTCATCTACTGAGTATCAGCACTGTTACAGAATGTAGAATATTAATTAATTAAGAATAAAAATACTAAAATAATACTATTAATGCTGCCCCAACTACTTCTACGACTACTACTTATTCTATTAATATTAATATTAACAATAACAACAAAAGCAGGTGATTGCGTATATAACTTTGCAAAATAAAGATACCATATCTTTACCAAAAAAGAAATACCATTAAGATTCACTGAGCTGTTGTAGCTCAGTGGATAGAGCGGCCGTCTCCCAATCGGGCACTTCAAAGGGGCCGACCACTGCTCCCTCAGGGTTGTGTCAAATGCAGAGAAATTATTTCACTATGTTGTACTGTGTATGTGATAAATAAAGGCTTTGTTCTTCTTTTAAATGATGGATCATTAAAATTGGCTAGTAGCCCTTTTATATGTATATATAGAGGCTATTATGTATATATAATAGGCACTAAATTAAATTGGTTTTAGTCTTATTTTTGTGTCAGCTTTCTGTTTGATTTGTAAATGATGAGTCTTCCAAGCATAGCAAAGTTACCCAAAGGGATTTGTGCTTGGACAAATTTTATTCAAATTATATATGCTATATATATGAACTGGCGTAATAAACTTCAATGGCAGGTTGATTTGTGAATCTTCTGCTTAAAAGTGGTATGAGATGCGGTTTTTCTTTGAAATCAACCTTAAGGGGAGTAAATACTGAGAAAAAAGGATAGGCCCAAGATTAAAACCTTGAAAAACTTGGTAGAGGAACAGGCAGCACCGAATGAAACACAGTCACTTAGTCACTTAGTCAAACTGAAACTTCTCTCTGACGAGTAAGACCTAACACACTGTAAAGCTGTGCCTCTTATACCCACAAAGTGCTCAAGGCGAGAGATGAGAATGCTATGATCCACTTTTCAAAAGCAGCTGTTAGATGTAAATTAATATAAATTAAAATAGCAAAATCACAAGAGTCTGCTGTTAATAAAACATCATTGAAAATTCTAAAAAGTTTAGATTATGTGCTGGAAGGGGCTTTAAAACCAGACATTTACATTTAAAAAAGTATGACTGTATTGTACGAGTACAGCTTTTTCTAGAATTTTGGACATCAATGGGAGTTTAGAGATAGGCCTCAAGTTGCAAAGAATGGATTCCTTAATTAATGGTTATACCACTGCTTGTTTAAGGCAGGGTGGAACAACACCTAAAGCAAAAGACTACTATTTATAATTTTTTGGGTAATTGGTTCAATAGTGTCCCAGACTTAAAGAGGGAAAAAAAGGAAAGACGGGACAACATCTGTGGGATAGATGGCAATTCAAAGTTGTGCAGCAATTTTCATTAAACAAGTAAGAGATACAGACTCCAACTGATTAAAAACAGCAGATCCAATAACAGCGCAAGATGTTTAAGATGAAGGGAGGGAATTGTTAGCCCTAACTGTTGCAATATACTCAACCAAAAAGTGAAGAAAATCTTCTTGAGCATCAGTGGACGCCTCCAAACAAGCAGATAGGGGTAAGTTTGATCTGTTGGGTCTTTCCAGATTTAACAAAGATCCTCTGATCTTTTCCAACTTTCAGAATGTCTATAAGACATAGGCAGTTTTTCTTTCTTCCATTTCAGCTCAGCTCTCCTCCACGCTCATTTCGTAGCACGACATCTCGTGAGAGAAATGATTGGGGTTAAGCCTCAGTGTTAAAACAGGACCGACTATCAGATTGAATGGCATCTTTAAATGCAGATGAGACTAAGCAGCAGTGGTGGGTTTAACAACACGGCCACAGTGCACTGTCCTCACAATCTAATATTAGAGTTAACTAAAAAAAAACAGACATGTGATCTGAGAAGACAGCATCACAACATTAATTAAAAACAGGTAGAACACAAGTTAAAACCAGATCCAGTGTATGCCCATGCTGTTGTGAGGGACCGGCGACAGACGATACAAGATTAAAAGTACATCAAAAGCATCTTGTCAAAATAATTAATTGAAAGATTAAAAAATTGTTGACATTATAAAATTAATAAAATTATACAAACACTTTTTTCCGTGTTGGCATTGTAGAAAATTAATAGAAAAAGGAGTAATGACAAAAAAGGCTGAGGCTGACCTTCAGTGTAGGTCTCTGCTCATTGATGGCTTCCTAGCATCTATTAGTGGAGGCTTAAATAACCTTCCTGTCATCAGGGCCCTTCTTCATTCCATTCTTCATCTTCTAACCGTCTCCGTTAAATCCTCCTCTCCATCCCACGCTCTTCCTTCTTCTCCTGCTTTACCCCGCGCCAGCTAACTTGTTCTACATTCTTTCTTCGTAATAATAATAAATACTTTTACCCTTTATTATTCGGTGTATGAAGGACAACATAGAGAAAACAGGGCTCTGCAATTTAACGATCTCTGACCGAGCAATGTGTAGGCCATGTGAGGTGTCTGGGGATGAAATTGGAGATAAGGAAATTGATAGGGTAACTTTCTGTTTGGGGTAAGACCAGCGAACCTCTTTAGCTACACCTGCCAAAGGAGATGACGCAGGGGGTACTCAAACCCAGAATTCCCAGCTCCGGAGGCTGGTGCTTAATCTATTAGTCTACTGGGTGGTTTTGTTGTTTATTTATTAATTCATCTTGTAGCCAACATATTCATGGTGTAATTTTACCAAAAAGCTTTACAGTAGCTGGACACACCGGCCGCGAAGGCCACAAATCGAGGCCGGAGCTTGGGACACAAATCAGTGTTCCAAGTCCCAATAAACGGGGAGGGTTTCGGCAGGAATGATATCCGGTAAAAAACCTATCTCAAATCATTATGCAGAAGATACAACTGATTTACAAAGCGCATCTCGTGGAGCTTGGGTAGCTTGGGAGAGCCCACGGTAGCTCAGTTGGTAGAGTCCATTGCTCATCCACTTATCTGAAGGTCTTTGGTTAGATACCTGGACCAAGCGGTCCACATGTTGAAGTGTCCTTGAGCAACATACTGAACCAAAAGCTGCTCCCAATGGGTGTTTCATTGGTATGTGAATTATAGCTTGAATTATTATCACTCCTGATGAGCAGGCAGTGCCTTGCATGGCCGCCTCTACATCACTGTATGAATATTTGTGTGAATGGGTGAATGCTAGCTGGCTTGCGTTGTAAAGTACTCTGGTCAAGCAGGGTAGAAATGGCTATATAAGTACAGTCCATTAACAATGTCACCATTTACAAATACTGGTACTGTTAGCCAGGTTAGCAGGTTACCAGAAACTGAAACGGTTGGTCCTCTCCGTCGATCATGAAAGGGAACAGACAAAAATTTCTTCTTAAACCCCACTTAAGCAGTTCTTATTAAGACTCTAGTATTGACTAATGTTTTCTTATTTTAGTTTTTTTTAGTGTGTTAAAGGTTGTGACCAGTGTATATGCTGTCTGTGAAAGAGTCTGGATCAAACATGAAGCAGCGCATGAGCGGGACATGGGTGCATGTTGTCTTGTTGTGCGCCCCCTTCCTGATCCAGCATCCACTGAACGTGTAAATAATGTCTGGTATTTTATGTACGCTACTGACACTACAAAATAAGGCAGCCCATTAGCTGTTTTCTCATAGAAGATTTCTTAGGAATTATTTTAAGGAAATCATTGGAAAGATATTGGTGAAAGAGTCCCACTATTTAGATAATTGTCTCATATTCTGAATTCCCTTTTTTTTTTGTGACATTACAGCAATATTTGTTCAATACATACCGTCACTGTTAATGTCAGCCAGCAGGGTACCGCCTTATGGATGGAAACAGGTGACATGCATTTTACTAGAATATGCATCATCCAGAGCAGACAGCGTTTCATCCCTGTAGATAGCCATTAAAATTTTAAACAACAACTTGCAGCCTTTGTACGCTGTGTTTCAGCCCATCCCCACTGGAGGTGAAAAAACCATGATACCAGTGTAATGGTCCGTCAGTCTCACCAGACGTGTGATAATTATTGAGTTTGTACGATAATTATACCCTCTTTACAGTGTACGATCTATGATGTGGTAAATACCCAGATGTACAATAGTTTGACCAATTGATCACACTTGCTTCATACTTAAGTTATCTCATTTTAATTCAATTGCACCCAGCGGCTGTTTAGCGGCTGTCTTTCCGGCTTCTCTCATCTCACATCTTTCCAGCCAATCAAAATGCCATGATGAAAGTAGTGATGCTGGACACAATGTATTTGTTTACTGATAAAAGGTGAATAAAAAAAAGTTAAAAGACAAAAAAAAAACACACACACAGGAAACATTCTGAGGGGCAATAAATTATAGCTCTGAATTCAAATCCTCCCATGAAACCCATAACCATACTTGCACGTAAACGGACACCACATCCAGAAACAGAACGGATACTGCTAAA
Organism: Lophius americanus; assembly: GCA_037951165.1. Taxonomy (NCBI): domain Eukaryota; kingdom Metazoa; phylum Chordata; class Actinopteri; order Lophiiformes; family Lophiidae; genus Lophius; species Lophius americanus. Next base: position 3,701,944 of record JBBDHG010000094.1, read on the forward strand.
CTGCTCTGTTGTTCACACGATATATACCCAGGACGAATGTTTGGTTCCACTTTCTGAATATTCACTGATTATAGTTTCATTTCTTTTTTCATTCCCAATTTCATTTATCAGGCAAAAGGTTCTCTAATTAAAATAATCACCCCTGAACAGAATATCTATAATTGTTGCATCTTGAGCAGCATTACTACTACCAAACCTCTCTCAGTCTATGGCATCAGTTTGGGGGACTTTTGGCCCACTCTTTGTTACAGAGCTGCACTAGTGCAGCCACATTGGAGGGTTTGGAGCATCTACTGATCTTTCCAGGTCCCACCAAATCGTCTCAATGGATTCAGACTTTGACGTAACTACTCTAACATAAGTAGGAACTAACTTTGCAGAGAATCTGGGGGGGAATACAAATAGCAGGCTTAACAAACTCTGAGTCAGTCCCTGAGCTCTGTCTTGACAGGATGAGACCGGAGATGAGAAACTGGGGATTAACGGTTTCAGAACCATTAGTCTGAGTCGGTTCAATCAATTTTGTTGAGTTGGTTAACTCTGAGTTAAAATCATGCACAGTCGATCAAATAGCATCATCAATGGAGCTCATAAACCGTGATTCACCATAACAATCATTGAGGTATGGTCGCTATAATTCATGCCATTTGAGCAGGAAGTTTGAATAAGCTCGTCGGTTTATGAAAAAAGAGAAATGCGACCTCTTCAGAGAAAACTGGTGTGGAAGTTAATTTCTTCCAGGATGAATGTATCTATTAGTTTCCCAACATTTTCTCTGAATATGCTGTGTGAAAAGGTGGTGAAATGACATTGAACAGATTTTTATTTTTATTTATGGACATTGAGCACACGTTAGAGCAGTTGAAAATGAAGTACAGAAACAAAGTTAATCCTGTGTAGGCGCTCGCTGGATGAATTTCATATTTCATTTGAGAACCCTTCGGAATTCCTCCGCCCACGTGGAATGAACCAGAGATTGATGTGTCAAAAAACGGTACTGCTGCCATCGCAAATAAATTTGATGGATGGCAGATAGATTCATGATAATATCTCACTTTGGATGTAAATATATTTATAGTATCAGTCAGTGGCTCTTTTTTGAGTAGTTTTTAATATCAAATATTCACAAATGTTGTAGAAGGTGCTTCTGTCTTAAAACTAATGGCTGGAGAATGTCATTCAGATAAATGACAGAATGAAAGCAAAGACAAACTGGGTCTCTCAGTCCTACCATCAGGAATCTATTAACGTGATAATTCAGAGACGGACGTTGGCCAGCTCTGCTTCAGGTTCAGAAGGTAGAGGAGTCAGAAACAAAATATGGCTTCTATAAAGTAAACCTGCCAGCAAGCAGGTTGATTTAACATTGTAATTTACCATGGTAACAGACTTAAAGCTTAACTTGTCCTGCTTTCTGGAATGGAAAATCAAAGTTTCCCTCAAATCAGGCTTGACTAACTCAGAGTTTCCATTACACCTGCTTTCCAAAATACCCTCCCTGCTCCATGTCAAAGAACTACAAGTCCTCATACTTTTCTATTTGTCCTGCTTCCAACATGAATGTTAGGACAAAATGTTCACCTGCTGCCATAATGTCCCACCTGCTGACAAGTTAATAAAGTAACCACATAATCAATATCATTCTGAATTCACCTGTCAGTGTTTATAATATTATTGTTGGTTGGTGTGTTGTTCGCAGTCTGTTGCATTGGATAACATTATAATAACACTCCAACTCAGAAAATATAATGTTATACGTGTTTGTTCCATCTTTTTTGTAATGTTAACAGTATGAGGTATTTCTGGTGAACGGTCACTTGAAGGTGCAGATACTGTGCATGTGACCCTCATCAACAGTAGATTTCACTACTCACACAGATTTTCGGCATTTCAACACAATGAAGACAGCTGAGAGGAATAAATGCATGTGTCTGGAGATAGTGGTGTAAAAAGAAGTTACCTCACCTATAAAACAAGAAGTTTATTGGATGTCACAGTTGTTCCTCAGTGCTGCAGCTTAAACTCAGTCGGTCAGTCAGGTATGAAGATGACCGACTTCTGGATTACTGTATTGACTATGTTATTTTAACCATGTCTTCATTCCAAAAATGTGCAATATAGGTGAATTTGATGTCCAGAATGTACCTTGCTTCTTAGCCCAATGTCAGCTGGTATAGGCTCCAGCCCCCACAACCCTTAACATGATAAGCAGTTAAGAGTTGTGAATGAATGATTGAATGAAAGAAAATCTTCATTCGAGTGTATCTGCCCACTACGATTAACTGAAGTTCCCGCTCGTTACATCAAGTACCTGATGGTTTGTGGAGCTAAAAAAGTACATGAAACAGATTAACCAAAAGAAAACTAAGAAGATTTGTTATTAAAATCCTTCCACATTCATTTACATTCACTCCTTCCTTCACTTGTTATACTAAGTTAAGTGTCTTCTTCTTTGTCTTTCAGCTGTTCCCTTTCAGTGTCACCACAGTGGATCATGTTTCCATCCATAGGTTGATACGCTGCTGGCTTGCAGTAAGCCATGGTTTTTGTTCAACCAGGCCCTGACCAATCAAGTTTGGAATTTTGTTTTGTGGTCCGTATATTGATCTGGCACGGGTTTTATGTCAGATGCCCTTCCTGAGGCACAGTACCCATTTATCCAGACTTGGGACCGGCACTAGAAGGACACTTGATTGTAACCTTTTTGTTAAGTAAAGTTTTGCCGGAACATGAAAAATAACAGAGCATCATTTTATTACAGTAAAAGAAAGAAAACGTTGAATGAATTTTAGAAACTCTTTTATAAATACTGTATTAAATGTGATAGAAAATACCACAAAGTACATGTTGATCTAGTGTTTTGAGATAGGACCAGAAGCATTCTTCATCTGTAATATAGTTTGATAACCAGAGAACCCAATATGCACCAAAAATAGGATTTTGCTACATGCAAGTACTACAATCTTTGACTATGACCTAAAAATAGGGCTTTATTAAGACCTACCATTGTGCACTGTAAATAATGAATAGCAAAAATTGGGATTTGGGAATTCAGAAGGCAACTTTTGGGGCTTTAAGACGTTTAAAATCACAAAGAGTCAGCTTTCTGAAGCTGAAATTTAGCAGATGTTTTGTTCAATCAAATTTAGGAATTTTTGCTGGGGATTCCCTTGAGGATGACACTTAGAGTAGATGCTCAGTAGGCTTCTTGTTCTCACTGTACATACCCTCTGCAGACGGCATGCATTAAAATAATTGGTCTTACTTAATAAGAACAGAAAGAGGAATGGGTTACTGGGAAAGTAAGTGATGGTTATTTTTCTACCAGTGGTCAAGACCTGGCTTGAAGAGTTACTTGTTTGGTCCAACGTCATTACTGAAACACAACAGATAGTTCTGAGGGAGGGAAATGTGAGGTGTACTGTGTCAACAGTAGGAATTGATTTCATGTCTCAGACTTTGAGAAAAGCAGTGTGCTTGCAGTTATGACGATGATGGCGATTAATGGTTTTGCTGTGTGTGATTAACCATAGTTTAGATAGTTAGAGTAATCGGCATGATGCAGATCTACTGGATCACTATAAGAAAGAAGAAAAAAAAGAATCCTTTATTAGTCACATAGAGTCATACACAGTACAACATAGTGAAATTACTTCTCTGCATTTGACCCATCCCTGAGGGAGCAGTGGGCAGCCCCTTGTGGAGCGCCCAGGGAGCTAAGGATTCAGGATCTTGCTCAAGGACCGTACAACAAGTAGACCCTGGTGGGATTGGAACCAGCTACCTTCCGATCTTCTGATTGGGAGTCGGCCGCTCTACCCACTGAGCCACAGCCGCCCCAGAGGGTTATCATGAGGTGCTGTTACTCCTATAAGTGTGTAATGATATGAACTGATTTAATAATCAGTTGAAACAGGCATGGACATATGGACAAATGGACATACACATTTTTCGTATCTCAGTTCAGCTTGGTATCTTGCTGTGACACGTGGTGGATCTAATTACAGAAATTGGTTGGTTCAGACAGACAATATTTTTGTCTTCCATCAAGGTCTTTCCAGATTCACCTGTCTGATCAATCATAGGAAAACTGACAACACTACAAGGTTGAGCCTGCCCATTCCCTCATATCACGTTTTGTTTCTTCAATGAGGTGGGAAGTCAGTCATGGCTACAGAAGGAATCTGTTGTGTGAATGGCTCTATGTTCAAAGAAATATAAAAACTAGCAAAAATAGATTTGTGTTTCTGGATAAAGAATTTGTTTCTCAAATACAACTTGAGAGCCATTGGTTCCCCATTTCAACAAATGTTGGTGACATAACTGGGTCTACTCACTAATCATGTTTGTGTTCACTGTGCCATCATGTTGGTCATCTTCAAAAGAGGTTGGGAGGGAAAGACAAAAAAGAGAAAACTACTGGTGGTTTCACAGACGATTCATCACTGTTATGTCAAACTTCAAAACCCGATTGCCAGTCATTGCCAACGCTCCCTCCTATACCCAGAATATGCGCTTGCGTAGGGGTATGTGTGTTTGAAGTGCCCCCCACGCACACATACTGTCTATTAACAGTTTTTTCTGCTCTCTGCATTCCTGTCTGATGTACATGAAGTAAACTGAAGAATTAGTGGTCAGCGAAGTTGGAATTTATGGTCGAACATCAATTCATATTTAAGATATTTTGGATATTTTGGATATTTGGATATTTGGATATTTGGATATTTGGATATTTGGATATTTGAATATTTGGATATTTTGGATATTTTGAGTATTTTGGATATTTTGGATATTTTGGATATTTTGGATATTTTCTATAACTGGGTTTTAAATGTTTTCATTCATTACAAATTACTCTATCAGTGAATAGTCATGAACAATTGGGCACGGTGGCTCTGTTAGTAGAGCGGTTGTCCACTTATCTGACGGGTCCATGGTTCAAACCCTGGCCACTACAATCCACATGTCGAAGTGTCATTGAGCAAGAAACTGAACACCAGGTTTGCCCCCCATGGCTGTTCCATTTGTATGTGAATGATGGCGTGAATGGTTACTGCTCCTGAGGATGCATGTAGCACCTTGTATGGCAGTCTCTATCATCACTGTGTGAATGGGTGAATGCTGACTGGTGTTGCAAAAGCACTTTTAGTGGTCGAGCAGACTAGAAAAGCACTGTATAAAAATAATAATAATAATACTTTTAATTTAGTACAGTTCAGTCCATTTACATAAAAAATAATATATATTATATTATTATTAATATTATTATTATTTTATTATTAGAATTGTTTTTGATAATACTGATGATACTTTAAATTAATTATTTTAAAAATAACACTGTTTTTGTTATATATATAAAAAATAATAAATAATGGATCATTATCAAAAGTGAAAATAGAAAAAACCCTAGCCGGATTCTATATGAATATATTTTTATCTTATAGTTTTTATAGAGTAAATGCACTATATATTCTGTTATTTAATTGTTTGTTACCATAATTTATTCATTTGAGGTTGAAGTAACTCAAACTCAAGTCAGTTACTTATGTCGATGGACTTTCTGCTATTATTTTAATAATTCGTTTTGCATTATGAAGTTTTTATTATAGGTTAAAAAATGTTTTAACTCTAACATTTACTTTTTTCGTGACTCAGAAGTATTTGTTTCGGATTTATTTGATTAATTTATTCATTTGTTCTTGTAACACATATTATATCTTTTTGTGTTCTCCAATTTACATGCATATGTACGTGCACATACCTATAAACATAAATATAGCCACGGGAGTTTGGTAGGTTAACCATAACTAAATTCCCCCTAGGGCACCAATTAGGCTTTGGGCGACCCTGGTCATTGCCTCTGTATTTTGGCCTGAAACAGAGAATTTGTGGTAAACAATTGTTTTCAAATCAGGCTACAATTACATAATTTATGTCCCAGCATAACAAAAATATAAAGGAAGCATCTGCACACTTTTTTTTCACAGCGACGAATCACAATAGATGTATCACTACGTTTGCTCATTAATCAGAAATTATGTGGATAGACCATTTGATACTATCACTGACTGAATAAACACATCTGTTCATGTAGGCGTGTTTTCCAGGTTGATTTCGCAGTTTACCTGTGAATCCAGGTCTCACAATCAGAAACATTATAGATATTTGTATCCCAAACTTAAAACCCTTCATGATTCATCTTGTTTAGATTGATTCTGAGGAGCTTGGGTTATATTTATGAGTAAAAAAGAGAGCGTGTGATGAAAGTGGAACATTAGAGAGATGAAGTAACACAGTGCTGTCTCAAACACACACACTGTCACACGTCTGATTCTAATGTAAAATTCCACTGACTGTTATGTGTAACCTTCTGTTGGGCCATGTCTCCAATTCCTCACCCACACTCACACCTAGTTTGGACATTTTGATCAGTCACAGTAACAGGAAGTTGCAGCAGGCCTAACATCAGCAATTACCAAAAGAGCAAAAACAAGCGTAAGAAGGGGGAAGTTAAAATGAGCAGTGGCAGGAAACTGGGAGAGGAAGAACTTTCCTGTTTTCCTTTTATGCTGCACCTGTTAAGCACCTTTTTTTAGCATCTTGGAGTATTCTGAAAAGAGCTCTGAGTAAAATATAGTATTAATAATAAATAATAATAATATTATATATTATAATAATATTTTGAACAAACTTTACATTTGAGGGATGACTGGGTCTGAAGTGGGGTGCCAATTAAATTTGCTTCGGTTTCCGAGCTAAATGTTGTGTTTCATCCAAACCTTTATCTCCTCCAGACAGGCGCAGAGTTGACAGGGGAGATGATGATGATGATGAAGATGGAGAAGCTGCAGAGTAACATGTGTCAGTTTTCATGTGAATTTGCGTTTCATCAGCGTAGCAATGAAATTAGAGTCCATAGAGGATGACATGGCCAAGGGGAACCATGTACCGTATGAATAGAATCGGGCCAAGGACTGATCCCTCGGGGACCCCACAGGTGACAGTGTGCTTCCTGGACATTGCACTTCCAAGGGAAATGTATTTTGTTCTGTCTGTTAAGGTAGGATTGAAACGAGTTTAGGGCAGTTTATTCCTTACCTATGCTCTCTACCCTTGCCGTTAAGTGTCACCAGATCATTTTAATTTTCTTACAGTTCCATACCTCTACTCCAGACAATCATTTACAAAGTTTAAATTTTTCCCCACTTTCTGCTCTCTTTTGTCTTAACCTTGGAACACCTGACTATCTCCAATTAAATCCTCTGATCACAGGTTCTCCTTCATGAAGTCATTCCAACATCAAGCTCAATACCTACCCACCTTCCCGGGGTCTTCCCCCACGGGCACCATTGGTTTATTATACATGACTGCATTTCCTCTCTCACCACATCCAAAAACCTTCTCTTTGGTTTTCCCTTATTTATATCCAATACCCCTCTTTCTCACATGTCTAAATCATCTCAATCTGGCTTCTTTTACTTTGTCTCCAGCATGTCTAACCTGGGCTGTTCCTCTCCGTGCCAATGGTTAAACTCTTTTTAACTCAACTTTTATTGTCTAACAACCAGGTACACACTATACAGATGAACAAGACTATAATGTGCGGATAATATGCAGATTAAGTAACCTCAGTTGATTGATTAAATCAACTTCATCTGCAGATATCACTTATTATACATTTTTACAGTTTTGAATTAGTTAATTTACAGTGGCTTGTGTAGCTAATTTGTGCATTGTCCAACAGATGAGCGGTGTGGGGAGGTAGTGACTGTATGGGATGTGTGGGGGATCGGTTATGTGGGGGATGGCCGCAGGCTGGTCAGCAATCTAATGGCATGGGGGAAGACGCTGCCGAAGAACATTGATTTACAGGTTCTGCGCAGCCCTTTGCCTGATGGCAGGGGAACAAACAGTCCATGTGAGGGGTTGGAGAGATTCTTCATGATGGAAGAGGCTCTGAGTACACAGCATTTCTGGTAGATTTCCTGGTTAGCTAGGAGGGAGACTCCTATGACCCTCAAAGTCAGGGGTATCAAACAAGATCAAAGAGGGGGCCAAAATTAAAGACTGAGTTCACATCGTGGGCCGATAATGACTCAAACAAGCCATTTTTAATTTGAATTATTATGAAAATTTTATTCTTATTTTATTTATTAATTTTCATTTTGAACAAACCAACAGAATGAAAAATACTCAAATTACAGATTAAATTAAAAATAGATCAGCATAACTAATTTTTATGTAAAACTATCAGCATAGTTTCACAGAATCATTTTCAATGAAAAGTTTTTATTCACATGCATCAATAACAGCCAGAAAACTACAATTCAAATTACATCTTAAATCAATTAAATTAACAAAAATTTACTTTAAATGTCCCTTGGTAAAAGGCTTGACCAATTCAGCCATTCCAGTTCTTTGTCACAATAAAACAGTAAAAGTAGAAAACAGTTCGGTGCATGGACAGCCTCCAGTTGTATTTCACATTAAATGTGAGCGACTTCATTGATTTTTTTGTTATTAACGCAGCAGCACTGACGCATGTTGAATGGATGGAGGATGTGAACGCACCTCGCCTGTTAATAAACATGCAATCTATTCATTAATAGATCTAATTCAATATTTATCGTTTTTAAAGAATATTTCTCATCCATATCTCTTCCGTAGCATCTGCTCTAACAATTAGCAAATGTCTATCTCAGGGAGGATTAACACTGACAACAGAAGAACAGGGAAAAGCGCTGGCGCTATTGATTGATGTGCCAGTTATCGCTGTGCATTCTGGGATATGTAGTATCTCTGGTGTTTGTGCTGCATAAATAAAATATTGTCTCTTGGGCAGTATATAATTGTTGTAAGGGCCAGATGTGGCCCGCCGGCCTTGAGTTTGACACGTCTGCTCATAGCTGTCCTCACCAGGGCTTGCTGGGATTTATAGTCAGCTGCTCTGCAGTTCAAGAACCATGTGGTGATGCAGCGGGCCAGGATCCTCTCCACAGAGCCCCAGTTGAACGCGGTGAGGATGGGCAGTGGAAAGCTCTCTTTAATCTTTTCAGAAAGTGTAGAAGTTGTTGTGCTTTCTTCACTAATGATGTGGAGAGACCAGCTGAGTTTGTCTAGAAATGTAGAGCTCCTGACACTACATTTTCCTGATTTGGACAAATTATATCGACAGAGTTTATAATCACCCCCACACTCCTGCATTTCCTCATCTCTCGCTGGCTCCGGCTGTCTCTCGTTGTCTCTGGGCACTTTTCCCCCTCTCAATCATCTTTTTCTTTGGTAATCTGCAGGTCCACAATACCAGTCGCGATCCCTGGAAATCTGTTTTGCGTTCCACATATAGATTTGGCATAGGTTTTACATTAGATGCCCTTCATGACACAACCAAACCCTTTGTAGGTAAGTTGAGAGTCCCCCTGGTCCTTACCAACAAAAACTGTGTAGAATAACATGAATTTTGTGTTATTTTTATCAGATTTTTTGCAATAGTTATAATAGTTTTTCTTAAATTCATTAATTTATTTGTCTCATGGTCTTACTGCATTATGATGTCACAGCCTTCTTTTCTAATAACTTTTTTTTCTCTTATAAATTAGAGGTTTCTCAGGTTACTCTTACCTGTCTATACACCCAAGTATTGCAAATACACCTGAGAGTTGTAGGGCTATTTTGAGTTCATTCCTCAGATTATCTACAAATCATCTTTAGCTTTAAAAAGAAATCCAGTAAAACATGCAGTAATGCTGCAGATAACTAAAACAGTTCCAGTTAATAAAATGGTGCAGCCATTAAAACCATGAAAACTCAACAGCTGCACTGGTTTAAGAAAATAAAGCTCAAAATTATAAGTGTGCTGTTAACAGACACATCTGTGCCTGTAAAAACACAACTCATCACTCCAAATAAATTCCACTGATTCAGCAGGTCCATTATCTGTGTGGTTTCTATTTAATGAAATGGAATAAAACTTCCTCTCGCACACACCCCTCCCCTTTCGCCCCCGGCTACCCGGTCTTACCCAACCCTCAGACAGTCTATGTCCAGGCAGCATATATGAGCTGCAGTGAACCCAATGGAGGTCAGTCGGCTCACTGCACAGAATAACATCACTGCTTCGACATAATCCTACTGATTTGTTCATAATCAAGAACTTATCAGGCACTTTAAAATACAGGTAAGTTTTTTCAATTTATTACAATGAGTTGTGAAAAGTCGGTGTTTAGTTATAATTTTTGAAAACCGAGCAGTAGCAATAAGGCCACAGTGCTCTATGTTTTATTATTATTAGGGCCTAAGCACTAATGGTGTGAGGAACCTTTTTTCCCGGATTATTAGAGCACGAGCATGAGAGCATGCCAGGACCCTACTGAAATGTTATTGTTGTTTTTTTAAAGATTTATTTTTATTACATTTTGTTATTATTATTAACATGTTCTTTTGGGGTTTAATCGTGCTCGAAAACTAACAAAACCATGCAAACCCTTCAGTTGTGGTGAAAAAAGTTGTATTTTATTGGTTGCAGCAGAGGGGGTTGGCAAAATGGCTAAACAGGTCCCCCTAGAGATTTCTTCCCCATTGAACTCACTGTATTTTCACCTTTCAGGTATGAAATGGTACAAATTGTTACACACGTTTAAGATATAAGCAATGTACCACAAAATTTCCCTGATCCAATGGTGTTTAGATAACAGTAATTCAGCTAATTTTGAATTGATGTGGGATTTTAAGGCAATTTTTGTTGTCTCCAGGCACTGTATGTGATCTCCTTCAAGAGTTTTTAATCTGATCCGCTTCAAATTGGGTTATTGACATGTTATGACCATAACGATAAAAATTTATCAGAAAATTTGAATCTTCGTTGAACTGTCTGGTAAGATTAGGGTGGCTAATTGATGTATCACCATAAAACACAAAATTGTCTCAACTTTGCTGTTTATTGTCCCATCTGCCCTAAACTTAACATGTTGGATGATGCCTGGATGAAAATAGCTCTTTTCACACTACAGTATAGTGGCAACAGGGCTTATATTTTACTCTTTCATACACTTCTACTAGCCAGTTAAACTCATACAAGTTAAATAAGATCAGGAAAGCCAAAACACATTGGAGATGTTTTATCGCGAAGTATGTGAGATCCTGAATAATGGTGTGGGCGTGGCAGAGCAAAAATATTGATGTTTTACCACTAGGTATCATACTTGCATTTATTGGTCCTAGAGATTTGATTACATTTCAATAAAATTTTAGTGTCAATGTTGAACATAATGGATAAGAGTCCGACCCTGAAGATGTCCATATAACAGTATTCCGTAACAGTGAGAGCTTCACCTGCTGGCAACAGGAAGTAAGTGGGTGAGTGGCTCAGTGTGGCTCAGTGAGTAGAGCGGCCGTCTCCCAATCGGAAGATTGGAAGGTAGCTGGTTCGGATCCCAACAGGGTCTACTTCTCGTAGGGTCCTTGAGCAAGACCCTGAAACCTTACCTCCCCGGGCACTTCACATGGGGCTGCCCACTGCTCCCTCAGGGATGGGTCAAATGCAGAGAAATAATTTCACTATGTTGTACTGTGTATGACTGTATGTGACAAATAAAGGATTCTTTCTTCTTCTTAAGCCTCAGGTAGCAAATGCCATTGGATAATTTGAGAATTTATGCTGTGATTTCCTTATACGCTGTGTGTCAGGACTAAAAGGTCAGAACATGATTATTCTGAATCCAGTGACGGATGTTGTAAGGAACAACGAGTGGCCCGGGGTCGAGGGACTGTTCAACGCTTCTCGCAGCTCTAATTACCCCCGCCAAGGATGGAGTTTATGTTTTCATTCTTCTGTATTTGTCAGTTTTTTAGAGTGTTTTTATGTGATAAAGATTGTGGGAAAATAATTGGAAGGATGAAATTGATGAAATTCTACCCAGAGATAGGTTTTTTCATATCCTAAATATGATTAAATTCTGGTGACATTAAATATTTGTAGGATTTAAAAATAAAATAAGTCATTTGGAGCTTTTATTTATACTTTGCCTATTATTGATGCATTTGTTCATTTAACGTTTTATACTGAAGAGGAAGAAGGATGAGGCAACACGTTTCATTAAAAGTAAAATTTGTGTACTGCTCTGTTCACTCACATGATGAAAATAATGACTGAAGAAGAAACCGTAGGCTCAGAGGTTGGTTCAGGCCCTTGATGGAAGTTTGATGCTGACTCAGTGCTTTTTTCTAGATATTATTGTTATTGAATGTTTACTTTCTTGTGATTTATTCTATTTTTTGTGGAGCTGAAATGCATCTTCATTGTGTTCTGCTGTTTAAATGTCCTAAAGATTGAGTGTATGAAAATAAAGTTAATCTTGAATCTTGAAAATATATATAAAATAGATAAAACATTAAATTCAAATAAAAGTTCAAATAAAATCAGGAATTCTTTCCAGTAAAAGAGATCAGTGACTCATATAACCTGATCTCCTTGGGTAGATCAACCCAGAGCTGTAGGGTTGTGACTACAAATTCTCTATCCCTTAGTTTTCAGATGTACATCTGGAACAGATAAACCTCTCTGCCTGACGACCTCAAGGTTCTACTGGAGCGTATCGTACTAAAAATTCAGAGATCGAGGGGGCTTGGCAGAGCCTTAGAAAATAATCAGTAAAATCTTAAATCGATCCTTACACATACTGAGAACTAAGCAGCTGAAACAGGTGTTATGTGGTCACATCTCTGAGTTCTGGTTAAAATTCTGGCAGCAGAGTCCTGCACGCCCTGGAGTCAATAGGTGGATTTACTTTTTTATTACTTTCAGACATGTAAAAAATACTGTTGCACTGATCTAGGTCTGAAGACATAAAAGCTGTTAAATAATCTTTGTGTCTTCCCTCCTTCACTCCTGTAGAAAGGTGTCAGACAAAGATGGCGCTTCTGACAGTCGCCTTCACCATCTTCCTCCTGACAGCAGCCTCCGCTAAGCCGGTACTTTAACCACCATCATCCTTCCTCCGTTCTTCTCGTTCTCTCACAGCTAAAGTTCAATGTTCATTTTATCATCCCTGGAGGATAAATACAGTGATATCTCACTGCAAATGAAGATTCTTCTTCCCTTATCAAAGAATATTTATACGTAATTTTAATTCTTCATCACAAATTAGAAAAATGAGAAAGGTAAAAGTAAACCGTCGGACAATTGCTGTTTTAACTAAATATGGCAGATACTACTTCAGTTTCTCATCATACATCATCTATTGTGTTTCATATATGTATTTATTATTATTGTTATTGTTTTTGGTTATAAGAGTAGCAGCTCTTCAGTAATTTCATTGATTCAGTCAACTGTGTCTCTTTGCATGTGGCAAAAAGCGTATCTTGGGCTGTGGATGAAAGGTCGTGGGGAATACTCTGTTCCAAACCCACACGAACACAGCAACAAGAAAAACAAACAACAATAATTCCTTATGGACTTAAGTCCATCTGAATGTATTAATGTATGTGGGTTCGTTCAACACAACTTGAATATTTGGTTTACACTCATTTAAAGTAATTGAATACAAAATACACAGATATCCTGTCCATCTCAGACATTATCAGCGTCCATCTCCGTCACTCCCCACAGGTGGGTTTCTGCAAAAAAAGTATAATATATTCAGTGGCCTCAGCCACTGCCTGTGTAGCGCAACTTGTTTTTTATTCATCCAAAAGACCGACTAGATTACAGTCTGTGTGTCAATATCTCCACCCAGCAGTGTTTTGTTGAAATATTAGTTTTGTAAAATGGCTATAACCACATATGACGTAAAATATGTGACCGTCAGAGAATGTTTCGTAAGGTCTTACACAAACATGTTCCACAATAAAAGCTTTGCTAGTAAATGAAGGTACTCTGCCCACTAGAGCAGAAATAAATACCGTACAATTTGCAAAACCTTTGAACATTCATAAGCTTTTTAGTTTCTAGAATTAACATCACATTGATATCAACGCCATTGGATTAGTTGTCATTAAATTGTTTTTAGTAAAACAGTAAGTAATTTTGTTGTACTAATTTTGAAGCATTATTACAAAAATTTAATATCTGTCCTGTTGGCCATTTCAGCCTCAGTTTCAACAAAATCTCATAGTTATCATTAATTACACCTGTCATGACACAATAGGTGGCGATGCTGGGAAATAGAGTAACATCTCTGTGTCTGTAGATTGACTGGCTGCAGCGTCCGGATGCTGATGTCACTGATGATGACTGGAGGCATGTTCCGCTGGATGGATATCAATGGCATGCTGAATCGTCAGCCTATGAGGACTCCTCCTCAGAGTTCAATCAATCATCTGACTCATGGGAGTCTGGCGAATCTTCAGAGAGTTCAGAGGAGTCATCTGAGGAAGACCTTATTACCAATCAGACCACAACGGTTATGACCACGACTCCTCAACCAGACACAATAAGCACAGATGTTACTGTGACACCCCCACCAGCGACGACCCCAGCGGATGTTGTCACAACGCCCGGCAATGTGACACATCCTGTTACTCCAACAGAAACTCCCACCAAAGAAAGGAGAGGTGACAACTAATCAACTGTGACTCAAACAGTGCACCGCAAACATACAAATAAACACATTTCTATTAAACCTGTGTCTTTGTCTGAGTCACTGAATAAATGCTGAATAAAATTTTACCCTGCAAAATATGAGTAGGTTCAAAAGAAGGTTAAACTGTTTTGTTCCTCCCACCAACATCCCCACCTCAAAAATCAGAGGTGTTCCTCTCAGTGGTTTTCGGGAGTTTGAAGTTGTTCAAGGTAGGTTGGATTGATTGACAGCAGCGGTCAGACAGTAATCTACAGAAAGAAAACATTGGTCACAATTATTCAGCAGTTTCCTCTAGGTGTTGGGGTCAGGAACAAAGCTGTACAGGTAGCAGGCAACGGGAGAACACCAGGACATGCCAACCTCTGGCTCCGCCAACTGGCTTTAGGTACAGGGAATATCACCTCTCTGATGGGGAAAGAAACAGAGCTTTTGCAGGAGATGCAGTGATACTGAAGGACATATCCATGATTGCAGATGTGAATGGGACAGATTTTTCAGGAGTGTGATGAATTTTATTGGGTGATTTATTCAGTGATCCTCTCCCATTTGAGTATCTCAAACAAATAAACAGATTTTAGCTCTTTCCAAGTGCAAAGCTGTTTGGCCAGCAGACAATGGAGAACACCGGGGTGTGCTAATCAATGGCATAGCCATTGGTTGGAGTGGTGCCAGCTAGATTTAAATCCTGGAGAGGGAATGGACTTCATCCTTTTCAGGAGATGCCCATGATAAGAGGCGTCGGCTGGCTATGGGAATACTCACATCCCCGTCTGAGCGCCTCGGTCTTAAGATAAGATTAAGATAAGATAAGATCATCATTATTAGTCCCACAATGGGGAAATTGCAGTGTTACAGCAGCAGAGCATGTTACAAAATACAGAATACAGAATAACAGAATAACAGAGCATTATGTACATTAAATTAAATGTGCAGTTGTGGACAAGTTACTAAAGAAAATGGTCGGGGGGGGGGGCTGCTCTAACAGGCGGCCACACACGAGTAGCGCCAACAAGAAGCTTGAAGTTTTACCCAGCGAACGAGAGAGTTGCCTCCCTGCGATTGAAGGTTGCAGAAGGGAAAGCTATGACTGTTTTCTGTGCCTACGCATCAAACAGAAGTTCAGACCATCTGGCCTTCTGGGAGTCTCTGGCTGGTGTCCTAGAAAGGGTTCCAGCCAGGGACTCTATGGTTCTCTTGGGTGACTTCAACGCCCATGTTGTCAACAGTGGAGATACCTACAGGGACGTGATTTCGAGAAATGGATTGCCTGATCCAAAGCACAATTGTTCTTTGTTTTAGACTTTTGTGCTAGTCATGGACTGTCCCTAACAAATAAGTGTACTTGGTACCAGGCCACCAAAAACCAAAGATCTATGAATGACTTTGTGGTTGTATCATCATAAAAGCAGCTGTATGTCTTGGACACCCAATGAAGAGATGAGCAACTTCTGTTAAACTTCCCCATAATCAGGAAATCATAATATTAATAATAATATATCATATAATTCAGTTGTTCTCAAACTATGGTACGCGTACCACTGGTAGAACGCAGGCTCCCTCTAGTGGTACGCTAAGGAATCTCTAAAATCGCCTACTTTTACTAAATTAAATAAGATTGATTTAAAAACGTGTAATACGATCAAAATTCTATGATGAATTAATTGAAAATATTGCAATCATGAGACGAATTAAATTGACTTAAAATAAGTTATAATAATAAAACTTTCCTGTATATTATTTTTTTTCAGACGTCCATCACCCTGCTACATAGTCGGGTTGTTGTGCGCACACCAAGCCGTTACAAGAAAAATTTGGTGGACTTGAAATAAGTAGGATAGTAGAGGTTAGAATTAGGAGTGGTTTGATAATAATGTACTATTGGCTTCAAACGGAAACTTTTAGGAAGAGAAGTGTGGTTCAGGAGGAGAATATTGTTAGCAACTGGCAGAAACTGCACCGGAAGACAGTTAACACAGCAGCATCACTGAATCAACAGTAGCAAACGGCAGCATACAGCAAAAAACGGTAAGGAGATATGTCTTGGGTTATATCAAATTTTAAAATTTGCATTTATAGGGACTTACAGTTGTTATTGTTAATGTTCTCACTTGTTCTGAGTGTGCACTGTAGGTGTGTGAGGGGCTTCCCCTTACATGTGTGAAAGAGTTTAAGTGCCAGCCACTGTGCAACTCCTTTGCACAGTGTATTTGTGGCTATTCCCAATAAGATATTAAAATATTCTTATTGGGAATAAGATATTATAATATTCTTATTGGGAATATATTTTCCTCCTGTTTGGGCTATTTTTAGCTGAATAGGGTTGCCTACTTCTGCTAATGTATTTTTACATTGGTCATAATGCTGGTCATTTGAGAGCAGGATATTTTTTGAGGTGGTACAGGTTGGAAAAAGTACCTCTAGATATAATTAATAATAATATTATTTTTAAAGGCCTCGAGCAGTGGTCAAATTACTTTCTGCTGTAAGGCAAAACTCTCAATTTACTAGTCCATCTATATTTTAACCCTCACCTATGGTCATGAGCTCTGGGTAGTGACTGAAAGAAGGAGGTAAAGATTTCAAGCTGCTGAAATTAGCTTCCTTCATAGGGGGGCTAGGCATAGCCCAAGTGATAAGGTACGAAGCTCAGACATCTGAAGGGAGCTCAGAGTACAGTCACTGCTCCTTTAGGTCAAAAGGAGCCAGTTGAGGTGGTTTGGGTATTAGATTGGGATGCAATCAGGACCCATCCCTTCAGTGGTTTTCCTACCATGTTCAACTGGAAGGACAGCCCGAGGTTGACCAAGAACTCACCCGGAGGGACTAGTAATCATTTGACATGGAACGCCACGGTATCCCTAGGATGAACTGGACGGCGTTGCTGAGGAAAGGGACATCTGGAATGCCCTTGTTAGCCTAATGTAACCATGACCCGACCCCGGATAAGCGCACGAAAATGGATGTATGGATGAATTTACTGGCTTGGACAGGACTGGTTGTATGTGAACAGTAGGCAGAGTGATAGAGTTGGAGACTGGCAGACCCAGCAGACTTGAGTGGAGATGGATTCCAGTTTGTCGTAAAGTCGTGCACACTTGATCCAACTCTTGCAATCAGAGAGGGAGAGAGAGAGGACAAAAGCTCCCTCCTAGCTGGGAGCGAAAGAGGCAGCAGTAGATGTAGCACTCAGTAAAGATCATAGAAATTAGGTCAAACAATCAACAGTATCACTAAATGACAGAGGTTGAAGGTAATACAGTGTAATTGCCTTGACTATCTCATTTGAAAGTGGGTGCATGGTATTTTTCTTTGGTGTAGATTATGTAAAGTTATTCAGAGCTTGAGTTAAATAATTAATATCTTCTTCTTCTATTTCATCTTCCAAATTCTTCCTTTCAGGGAAGGGTCAGGGTCGCCATAGCAGATAATCTACAGGTAGGTACCATACTGGCTAACTGTACCAGTGACGGTAAGTAGATCTTCTGTTTCCACTATTACCACTGGCACTAACAGTACCAGTGTACTGGTTACCCCGAGTCCCAAACGCTCTGGTCTGGAAATCAGTTTTGCAATTGTTTGAAAAAAGTACTTAAATTTAGTTTAAAAGTCAAAAGTAGTAGCTGGAAAGAAAAATAATCAAAAGTAAGAATAAAAGAAGAGTAAAAAATTGTAAAAAAGTATGGAAATAAAATAATTGTTAAATAATTAAAAAGCACAAGCTTAAAACTTAAACATAGAAGTATAATACATAATAATACATAATACATAACAGGCCCGGCTGTAACACAGTGGGTAGAGTAGTCTCCCAATCAGAAGATCGGCAAGTTGGCGGTTCAAGCCCCATTAGTTTACATGTTGAATGGTCCTCGAGCAAGATCCCAAACCCCAGTCTGCTCACTGGGCATTGCAGCTGCCCACTGCTTCTCAGGGATGGGTCAAATGCAGCGAACAAATTTTGCTAAGTTTTACAACTTGTATAATTGTATCTGACAATAAAGACATTTTCTTCTGAGACATTAACACCTAGGGATATGGGACTTATTTTCTATAGTTAAGTTTCCATCACGTAACGTTAGGTTAGGACCTTCCTTAGAAGTTATATGTGTACAGTCGCTGGAGGTTTAACACCTGGCAATTTTTCAATGCACATTTCAGAGTGCAAACTAATGGAAAGCTGCAGTTCTGTAACAAACACTCAACAGAATATTATAAACTTAACAATGAGGACACAAAATGTTGTCTAAATATTCACAAGCACAAATTTCACACTTATTTTCGTATGTTCACTTATCTTCAAAAACCATGAGTAAATAACATCATAATACGTGTTGTCCTTTTTTGTATCTATATAAGCAATACCAGCGGCACATGGCCAAAATCTACGCAAATGTATTTAATGAAGTGTTTAAAATCCTCACACCATGTGTTTCAAATGTATGAAGAGCAGAAAAAAGGAAACCCATGCATGGTCAACTGTATACTTTTAACCTAACGACTGTCTATGTATCAAACACCTACGGAGGTTTAACTGAGAGAACTTTTTATAAATCAGGAAGCCTGCTGGATGAGAGCTGAAATGTATTTAAATATAAATAAAATTCCATTTTATTCCAGATTCAGTTCACATGGAAAGGCATGAATTCTGTGACGCTTATCACTATAAGTTTTTCATGACTGTGTTCCTTCTAATGTATTGCGTTTTCATTTTATTTTTAAGGTTATATCCTTGTTTAGATTTGTTTCGTGTTCTCTCATTTTATTTTGAATTTTTTGTTCCATGTCTTTCTGTTAGCTTTGCATTTCATGCATTGTTTCTTTTCAGTCGGTTTCACCCTTTTATTCTCTGTTTTTTTTTTATGTTTTGTTTGTTGTGTAATATTTGCGTGTTTTCATTCATAATCTTTCTCTTTCTGCCCGAATCTGTCTTACGAGTTAAATTATTTTTTCAAAATTTGTACAAACTACGGGATTTGGAGTAAATTTAATTTCGCATTTATACTAGTTGATACTCTCAAATATGTTTTAAAGCATAAAATTCTTCACAGTCGGGGTACCCTTTAAGGCAGTTCTCATGACACCAGTCCACAAGGTGGTTGATGTCAGATTGGTAGGCCATCTCATTGTTATCGAAGATCAGGCCCACAACACCTGTGTTGTCAGCAAACTTGATTATTATGTTGGATCTGAAGTGGCTATGCAGTCATAGGTGTATAGTTAATACAGCAGAGTAACCCTCG
Source organism: Lophius americanus (assembly GCA_037951165.1). Taxonomy (NCBI): domain Eukaryota; kingdom Metazoa; phylum Chordata; class Actinopteri; order Lophiiformes; family Lophiidae; genus Lophius; species Lophius americanus. Next base: position 3,721,760 of record JBBDHG010000094.1, read on the forward strand.
AGGGCCCCGGCGTTGAGGGTGAGGGTGATGAAACATGGGAGCTTGTGTTCTGCCAATCCGGAAGTTTGGGACCAAACTGCCTAGGTAGGACTGCAGGCCTGGTGACGAGCATGGTGACCATCCTGGAGGGGACTATTGCGTTAACTTTTTAACTGTTAATGCAATAGTTATCAGTTCAACTGTTATCCTTTTTCAATGAAAAGGATTCCCTTTCATTGAACTTTAATCAATGAAAAGGAAATCCATCATAAGCCCCCCTACTGGTGTCCAGGTGGGCAAGTGTTGTGCGGATTAGGTGAGTCATGGTGTTGACAGTGGATCTATTGGCGCTATATGCAAACTGTAAAGGGCAGTCTACTGTGGCAGACAAGGAGGAAGTGAAGAAAGCTTTAACAAGTCTCTCAAAGCACTTAATTATCACAAAGATCAGGGCTATGGGGTTATAGTCATTTAAACAGCTTGCTTAGGGTACCTTAGGGACAGGAACTATAATAGACTGTTTAAAGCATGTTGGGACAATACACTGAGACAGGAAAAGATTGAATATTGCCCTGAGAACTGGGGCTTGTCGGTCATCACAGGCTTTGAGGAAACATCCAATATTCCAGTCTAGTCCTGCTGCCTTGCTGGAGTTCAGAGGCCTGAGTGTCATCCTAACATCATGCTCTGTCATGATGAATGCTGTCTCCACTTCGCTGATTGGTGTGTCAGCTTATTGGCTGTTTGCCTCGAAAACGTGCATAAAAGATGTTCAGTTCATCATGGAATAGGGTCTTGCCCCCTAGCCAGTTATTGTATGTAGTACCTGCCATAAGCCTCTGGGATTGGACTGCAGTAGTTGTTTTTCCAGCCTCCAGCCATAGCGCTGTTCTGCCTCTGTTTTTTTTGCTTTGGATTTTGCTCTTGTCCTTTTCGGATTGTTTGCTGTATTGGAATGCTCATATGGTTTTGACCCATGCCTGTTAATGGACATTTTTGATTAAAAATTGTATTTTTAAAGCTATAGGTCAGGAATAGAAACACATTCAATGACTCAGCTCTATCTAGTGGATAAACTCATGTTTTACATCTCATTTCAAAGTCTTATAAAGAGACCCCCATTATTTAACATTATATTCATCATTTTAGCACCATATTGTCAAATGACCTACTGTCAGTCCTGCTGTCATCTGTGCATTAGCTCTGGTTTTCTTAATTATAATATTTACATTCCAGCAAACGTGTTTGAATGATGGAAGGACATTGGACAGATTTCAAATTACGTATTTTGTCCAGAGGTTGTCCGACTCTTAATGCTACACAAATTCCCGCTACAATTTAGGTTGATTTACCAGATCAAATAGATTATTTTAACTCCCCGAGGGGGAATTACAAGAACAACACAGCTACCACAATAACTCACAAATACAATAATCACACTGTTAACTGTATTCTCTTAACCTCTTTTTTTAATACTCTACAGGACGTATCTCCAGATGTGGCTACGCTGTCAGCAACTCTCTGCCTGAAGGAGTGGCTGGATGCCTCTCCCCCAAGTCAAAACAGACATAAGAGTTGCCTCTCCCCCAAGAGAGAGAAAACAGACATCTGTTAAAAGTATTTCATGACTTTCCGAGCGTTTGGAGTATTATGAGGTTTGAGGTAATTGAAGTGGTAATCCAGAAAGCAAAGAGAATTCAAGCCACTGTGCAGTAAATAATACTGTGATGAGTTGCGAAAACCATGGGTCTTAGAGCCTTTTGTTGTCTGGACAAAAGACAATAAAAGGCTGCAATGATGCATTTCATCATTGACTTTGCTTGAATCAATGATGAAATAACCCGCAAAATCCTCCCACATGGCTCCAAACAATGTTGAAAAGGAAAGGGGATGTATCTTGATAAATTTGCATATTAGTTAGCTATTTAGTTTATTAGTATTAAATTGGTTTTAAATTTTAATATGCATTTGAAATTAAAAGTATAACCATTTTATATTTTTCTTACAAAAAGAGTAAAAATGCCTAACTTAACTTAACTTTTCTAAGTATGAATTTTTATTTACCAACACTGCCCTCCAATGATTTATAAAACCGCCTTCTAAAAATGTATATATTTGATTATACCAACTGCAGAATTAGAAATAGATTAAAAGGCAGTTCGGAGAAAAAACTTTGTGGCTAGATGTGCTAATAGTTTTGTGCGCACTCGTGTGTTTGTGTGCGAGTGCAGAAGTGGAAAGGGTGTCTTTGGCATCATGTTGTCAGACTATTTGTTGTGTTAATTCTATCTGACTGACAGCCTGTGATTACACAGTTTCAATGTCATATGCGAGTATGCCACTAGATTGCAGCAGTTGTCACGTGGTTCGTAGGACGAGGAGGGGGAGGGGCTTGACTTCATTGCGAGTCGATTCATATGCATGTAAACTCGCATTTTCTTGTGCACATGCAAAGGTACCAAATATATTAATATATATTATGAAGTTTAACAGATCGGTTCAGAGATCGGTGTAAAAAACCTACCTAACAGTAATATGCAGGAATTGAAGTCTGTCTTTGCTAAAGAATGAAAATGTGCAACCCATATAAAAAAGATTAGCAGATTAGCATTACACAATAAAAAACCCTGATGAGACAAGGGTAAGCCAGCCCATGGGAGGGAAAAACTGGGCTATATAAATATGCTCCTACAACCCTCTCTCTCTTTTCACTCGCCACATATTCAGGGTAACTGAATATTTACTGAATGCAACCGGTATTAATCTCATTCAATGTAAGTTTTCAGAAGTTAATGTAGTTTTAGCATGCATGACTCTCAAATCTTTTTGTAATGCATTGCAGGAATCGGTCATGGCCGCAGAGGGAAGGCAGACATGTTACGAGGGAAGTTCTATCCAAAGCTTTCAGTTCTTCCTAGAACATTCAGGCGAGCATGAAGCTGTTATTCAGCTTGTTCTTGACATCCTGCCAGCACAATTTAAAAGGTGCAGTTACTTTGTGCAGTTTCAAAACATGGAATTGTTCAGATTGTTGAAGGAATTCTCACAGTTTTGGGGGAATAAATTGTTAATTATCTTTTCAAATGACTGATTATTGTTTGCAGTTGAAATGCTGATTGTAGAGCTACAGTTATCAAATTCCCTTCAAATGAATGAATGTTTCTAGAAAAGAGAACGTATGTTCAAACAGCTGATATTAGACTTGACTGTAGTAACAAATCACTTTAACTGTTTATTTTTTTTGGAGGTTTGTATCACTGGTATTAATAGTTTTTTTTCCCATCCTGTATTGATGTAGAACTGGAGAAAATAAAAGCAGCCTTGATGTTCTTGGTGTTGGAAGTGGTGGAGGTACGTGACTTCAAGCAGGTTACTATTGTATGAAAATATGTCATGGTCTTTAACTGTAGTTTAATTTAAACTATTAGAAAAGGAGATTACAATATTGTGTGACTCATGTGTTCCAAGGACCAACTTTATTTGAAGACCATTGGTAGATACACTTTCAGAAATGTAATCTTATTTTTCATCATATTTTATCATTTTAACAAAAGATCCACGTTCTAATGGCTCGGCTCATGCATTTCTAAGGGGGGCTTACATTTACAGGTTAATTGGGGACAAGAGGGCAGAGCTCTCTAAGTTCATACAAGTTCAATATAGATTACTTTGAAGATTGCACAATCTTAAAGTCAATGATCTTGGTCAAAGATCCTGGTTTGTTAATGTACAAACTAGGATCCTTGACTGATAGGTAGAGTGTTTCACAATATTTTTGAACAAAGTTCCAAAATGTTTACAATTGTTACCAACACATTTAATTTGGGGCATGAGGTTTTCACAAATGATTATTGCTTTATTCCAGGTGAAGTGGATGTCCAGATGCTCATGCTGCTGCAGTCTACATTCCCTGTTGTCCCAATCACTGCTGACATTATAGAGGGCAGCACTGAACTCTCAGACAACTTCAAAGGTATTCAAAATTCAAAACAGTAACATTTTTATTTTTGTGAATCAAAATATTTTTTTCAGTAAGATATATTGTAGTATTTCCTAGATATACAATTAGATTAGTAGTTGTTTGATAAATCAGGCCAAGTATGTCACAAAATTACAATTATTTGATTACTGCAATTGAAAAAATATATAAGTTGCTTCTACTCATTAACCGTAGTGCAGAAAACACAGAATGTGAACATAGCATATTGCAGGAATGGGTGTAAATTAAAAATCACAGTGAAGAGAGAGGCAAAAAAGCCTTGGCTTGCTGTCAGAGCTAAAAAATAAGGCCAAATGTTTACGGTTATCGCATAAAGCCATGGTCATGGCAGTAGGCCGTCCACCCTGAGTCTTGGATCTGCTCGAGGTTTCTGCCCGTTAAAGGGCAGTTTTTTCTCGCTATTGTCGCCAAGTGCTTGCTCAAGGAGGAATTTGTTAGGTCCTGTAGATAATTATATAAGGAGTTTGGTCAAGACCTGCTCTTTCTGGAAAGCACCTTGAGACAACTGTTGTTGTGAATTGGTGCTATATAAATAAAGATTGATTGATTGATTGATTGATTGATAATGGATTCAGTAATTATCATTGCTCTCTCCAGACAGCATCAAGGCCTTCCCTTTTTATTGTTACTTGTTAACTCCACATGTGCATTTTAATTTTCCAGGACACTCTTGGAAAAGAGATTTTTAATATTAATGAGGTTTTCCTGGTTAAAGAAAGGTTAAATAACATAAAATAAAATTAATCATTAAACTAACTTAATCTAATCTTGTTGCTTTTGTGTTTAGTTTGTAGAATACTCCTCTATATTAGTGTCTGCTTTTTTGTGTCGAATTGATAGCTTTGGTAGCAAAGACCCCGAAGCTTCAGAAGATCCCATTTACTTGGCATCTCATGAGGAGTGAGGACTTCGAGAAACAAGTAAAAGCAAAGGGAGGCAAGAAGAAATTTGACTTCATACACATGATTCAGGTATTATGATTTTGCATATGTCCAGAAAGCTAAATAGACCGTTTTTCAGTCTCTGGACTGTTTTAGAATGCGTCCCTCTCTGCGAGGTATGAGATTTGATTAAAAAAACAAGAAAAAACAATGTCCATGAGTTGTTGACTGAACCAAGGCACATAAACAACTCCATTTCACTAAACTATTCTAAATATAAAAACAATGATCCAAAAAACAATGGCAAAGACTAGATATTAAAAAAAATGTCACACAGGGTAAAAACTTACACTAAACATGTTTATAATCCATATGTGTATGAAAATGAAAATTCCATTTCAAATCTATCCATCAGTATCCACAAACCTGTTCTTTGTAGCGTCTTCTACAATTATATCCACACATCCACAAGAGAGAAGTGAGAGCGAAGAGTCAAGAGTCAAGAAAATAAACAACAAAAATTGGCAGCTGTAGAAGAGGATGCAACAATATAGCTGATGAATAAAGTTCATGTGACCGAACTTGAAGCTGCAAAAATATACACTATTGTGAAATCTAAAACAAAAGCAAAAATGACAGAAAGCTTAAACTGCAATTTTGTACCTTCTTCACGTCACACATTTTTTCCTAGTCATGTCAGCAGACTTTGGGCATCATTTACCAACCGTTCTGGCATTCACCAATGTTTTCTTATTTTGGATTTTGTCTTAAGTAGAACCATAATCTACAAACATTCAAGAGCACCCTTACAAACATTTGACTAATGGCATTTTTGTAAAAAAACTCCCCAAAAAAAATGGTTATTGCACTTTCTTCAATTATACTGTTGAATAATACAGGATTTAAATTACAATAATATTTTTACATTCATAATGTTTTATAATAAGAATAATGCATTAAAAAAAGCATTATTTTGCAAAGAATTATGGTATATTAAAATAAATAAACACTATACATGAACCTGCTGTTCAAGAGATCGGACTATCAGCAACGCTTCAATACCTGTCATGAACACTCCTGCAGGAAGATGTTAAACCTCAGATTTGACATCAAACCATGTTTTTTTTTTCATTTCGTCTGTTCAAGATCCAGCATTCCATGTAATCTTTTTTGTGTTTTAACATGTGCCCTGCTTACATTACTAAATATGAGAGCCCTTTTGCTGTTAACCTCTTGCAGCATATCTCCATTTCAGAACTGCCAACATTTGTTTTTACACTTGGAGTTCTTTTCACTTTCTCTTTAGCATTATCTTTGTTGGTGTTCTCCACAATTACTGTGGAAGGCGTATGTTACACACGGACCTTTAGTCTAATACCCTTTATGGACAGTGGCGGTGTGTTTACCTGCGCTAATTTGGATCACAGGCACGAGCTTCAAGTTTACGTGCAGAAAGGGATTCACCAAGAACATGCTTGCGAAGAACTAGGTGGTTTAAGTAGGATTCATGAATGACCTAGGTTTTCTCTTAGGAGTCTCCTTAAGAACAAATTTAAGAACAAATTTAAGAAAATTCTTAGGAAGATATTGGTGAACGAGGCCCATTTTCCTTGCATCAACTATGGCTACACTACCCCCTATGATTTTCAGTGGTATTGCTCCACCTCATTTGCCTCCTTCAACGTAAACAAATATGTATACAATTAATACAGGGAACTTATGGAAGGCCAAATGGATACCAATAGTTTTTAAATGTTGATTATAAATGTTCCCTAAGATGCACAATAGACAAACACAAAAAACAAAGACTTAGAGTAAATACACATTCCCAACAACTCTCCCCATAACAGATGATGTACTATGTGGACAACCTTGATGATACAATCAAATTCTACCACAGCCTTCTGAAGAAGGATGGAAAGCTTATGATCATCATTGAATCAGGTAAGTGCTTCCTCCTCATATGACAGTAGTCAGTCTACATTTTACAAAATGTATCTAGGACAATTCTCCTGATAATAAAACAATCAGGTGCATATTCTTAATATTTTCTTCTCTAATCTCTTTTTATCCAGCTAACTGTGGCACAGACATCTTGTGGAAGAAGTATAGTAAGGAGCTCTGTGATGAATACATCACAGAGTACCGTTCATCAGCGGAAGTAATCACCTGCCTCAAGAGCCGGGGTCTCAAATATGAGCAACACGCCATTCCCAACACCTTTGAGATTACTGAGTGCTTCAGTCCAAACAGTCAGCTTGGAGAACGTCTTCTGAACTTCATAACAGCTAAAGATCATTTCTACCAGTCCTTCACCCCAGTGATCAGAGCAGATATGTTAGACCTCCTCAGAAATAAGTGCAGCACTCAAAAGGATGGCAGGGTACACTTCAACAGCAATCTGACCTGCATAATCATTCATGCTTAAGGGCTATATGGAAATATAGTTAATATTGAAATCTAGTTATTAAATATTTAGTATAATATTATATATAGTGTAGTACATTTTGATTAATCTCTTGCATTCAATATGCACATCCATGTGTGGATTAAAATCATGAATGAAATCAATAAACAATCTTTTGTATTGTAATTTGTACTGGAATCCACTCCGGACTGTTCTTGGCATGGAACATTTTATATTCAGAAAAGGAACTGAATGTAAGTCTGGAGAGACCACAATTCTAATTATGTAGTGAGATGACTTTTATCAATACAAGATTAAACATCTCTCGAGTCTGGTCGGTACTTAATAATGACCTTTCATATCAAAGTGTCGATAGTAATATTTTTTACAATCAGTCTCAGAACTAACTGTATGTGTTGGCGGTTACTGGTTTGGATAACTTCTAGTGGAATTGTTACCTGATGTTCAGCTCAATGACATTTACTGTATATTTAACTTTACAAAGATTCTTATCTCATAAAGGTTTTGATTCAATCTCACTGCTTCCAACATTTCTTTTAAAAGCTGTTAACTTTTGTATTTGTCCTGGAGGTCATACATTATCGAATTTAAATTGCGATAACTTATTTTAACAGTCATTACCAAGTATCATCCAAGGTTTTGTCTCAAGGAATTTCACAAAGGTGAGTACACAGTTGACAAAACTTTCCAGTTTGCCAAAATGTAAAGACTGTCCAAAAATCTTTACATTCAAGTTAGAAGCATAATAGTCAAATTTGAGTAATCTTGTTGCCTTAAAACATGTTTTTCCTAGTTTCATGTGTTATTATAACTATAATTACATACTTTTTCAGTCTACATGCATTCAAGATATTCTTCTCCTTAATTATTCCGTTCTGTCTTGTTCTGTTTTCTCAATAGAAATAGGCTTTGCAACGACCATGGGTTGGAGCCTGTCTTGTAGCTTTGCTGGCACATGCTTCCCTTGAGAGATAATTGCAAATCACTGTGAAAAGATCTCAAACAAACCAATGTTGGAAGCTTTGTATGTTCGCCCTTTCTTAATATATAAATGTTATTGAAGGTTAAAACAGGTAAAAAGAATTCTGACATAATTCATCTCAATTGGAGGTGTCATTTTACTTAATATTTCATAATAGTGTATATATTTTTACAGCTTCGAGTGCAGTCTCATCAACTTTGAGTTTGAGAGGCTGTTCCATTATCTACAATTTTCTTCTAAAACATCCTCTCAGAACCTAAATTTTTCCTCCACAGCTATTATTTACTTCAAAGCATAGCAAAATGTGTCATACACATATAATGATCTATTTTTGAGTTATGGCGTTTATGCGAAGTATCTGCAAAGGATGCCACTTCCATATTTTCCTTGATTTTTCGGGCTAATAATTTATGAATACATTCTTCGATTATATCCCTGAAAAAGGAAAGCAATTACTCATTAAACTATTTCATGGATCATTTTCAAATTTTATGCCCACATAGACCTTCTTGTGAGGATGAACTGGAATAACCTGTTGTATATTTCCAACGCTATGGGGAACTTTATCACTGTAATCATCAGTCCAAAATTTCTCAACTGTTGGTCCGAGATATTTTGTTTCCATCATGATTTTAATGCCAAACACAGTTTTTCTAACATAAATTCCTTACCATTGGTTTGATTTAGTCCAAAATTGGTGCGTATGTAACATTGCGAGAAGACGTATCTTGGACTTAATATATTTTGCCTTTAGCAAAATATAAAAAAAAAAAGGCAAGAGAACTCAAAATTGTAAGGGACAGGCTTCAGTAAAATTTTAAAATCGGCAATTACACTTAAGCTTTTAAGTTTTCCTTAAGTTTGCTCACCGTGGAATTCTTATTTTTGTTGACAATTACAAAGTGGCTGTAACAAATAGTTCTGTTATAACTTTTTTAAGTTATGAAAAAGTTTGTAAGTTATTACAAAGTTATATACATTGTAATAACTTTGAATTCTTACATCTATTAACTCATCTGTGTTGTAGTATTTCATCATTTTACATTGTAATGACAATTAATTCTTACTTCTATAAAGTCATGTGTTCTAGTAACTCATAATTTTACATTATAATAACTTTGAATTCTAGGTTCTATAGACTCCTCTAAGTTAAGTCTTGACAAGTCTATACTTATATAAACTGAACTGTGACGCGGTAACTTATGATTTCACATTGTAATAACTTTGAATTCTTATCAGTCATAGTAGTTACAAAGTATTTTAAATCTATAAATACATTTTTTTTTAATTTAAACTTTAATTCAAATAAAAATACATAGTGGAATCATTTAATAGTAATGAAAAATAGCACACTGAAATAGTTAATAATGTAACTCAAATTTTCTCGATGACAAAATAATAAATTCCCATTAAATGTATAAATAATAATAATAATGATAATACTGTATAAATACTGGTGCAAATAATTACTGTAACTGCATCTGATCCCTTCCAACAGGGTTAAGTAAATGCAAAATATTCAAACCTAGCTTTCCCAGCCTTAGCAGCTATCTTGTGTTGTAACAATGTAAACTAGTAAACATCTTTGAAGTTGAGTAATCTACTGCAAGATAATAAAAAAATTGGAACATATGTATTTTATAGAATACCATACAAGAGCGGGTATTTATCTAATAAAACAGTAGAAGTTAAAAAGATTATTCAAATACAGAACATTCTAAAAACAGTCTCAGAATTTCAGCAAATGCTTTTGTAACATTGCTCAATGGTAACTTTCCACACATTGAATCTTAACATGTTAAATAGTTTAAGAAAAACCCAATAAAGTGCAAGATTAATTAGACTGTGAGATGGCAAAGAGGGAAACAAAAAAGAAAACAGAGTTTGAGGTGGATAAGAGTTCAGATTGAGTAGCAGAGAGAATACAATTAACATGGTGTTGGCTGGACAGATAAGAAGTTTTAGAGGTCAACAATTCCAGATCCAACATTATCAGTGAACTCGTTGGATTCACTCAAGGAGTTTTTTTTTTAGGGACATGACCCATGCAGAGTGGTCTGTTCCAAGTTCCATGAAAACTTTCTGAAAGTCTGGGAGATTTTGAAGGAAAATCTGTTACACAATCTGTTCATCTAAAACGACAGCGACACTCACAACCCTCGCAGGAGCTGCAGTATTATCATCTTCGAACACAGTGAAGATGAGGCCCTTCCTCTGCTCCTCCTCTGGGTCAGTGGCCTTGTGATGACAGACAGGAAATTACATGAATTGTATATCAATATCCAAGACATTTTTCATTAAAACACATTGACACATAATAAGCTGTTTAAAGAGAAAGCAATTACCATTTTTTCCAACTAAAATTTGTTGTTTTTGATATATTAAATATCAAATATTTTTTTCAGTTTGATGTCATCCGGTGGGTTCTTTATGTTGGATTTGTTTAGGGTACCCGATGATATGTAACATAAAATTAATCATTACAGTAGCACTTTATGTCCATAGAATGACATTATGTCTATAGAAAACACTGTATTATATGGGGAAGGGTCTACCACATGCTGTGTGGTGTAGTAGTAGTGGAGTAGCTGGCTGTGACACCTGGTAGTGGTCAATTACTTTTATTCCATTTTAAGACAAACTTTTATTTTATTTTTTTTCAATTCTAGGGTACTTTTAACCCTGCTTTTTGATCAGGTGATCAATCTTATCCATGAAGCATCTGGTTCTTTTATTACCCTTGTGTCAGAGTTAGAGCTGGCAGCTGATAAGCGATCATAGCGAGGCAGTATTAACCGCATTTTCATACCCTCCCATGCTTCACCATTACATGCCCGTCTCTGCTACGGATGCCTCATGGGAATCACACTGCCCTTTCTGACTAATACATTTAATAAATGGTACATTTCAAATGATACCCTCCCTTTTATGATACATTTCATACGGACACAAAGATCCAAGTGAATCAGGTTGTCAGTGAACTTGATGAACACATTTATTAATTAATAAGGTGGAAAAAAAAATTGTGTTAGCTTCTGATTCTGGAAAAATAAACTTGCCAGATCATCAACACACGTTCTATGTACTCATCTTCTCTAAGCATCCACCATTTACCAACTATCTATGACGCCACACTGCTTTTTTGTCCAAGGCCCTCCAGTCCATGGCTTCTTCCGTTGGTGGTAGATTTGCAGTTGATAAATCAGTGGTACATGCTAGTGTGCACCTGAGATCAACCAGCTTGTACACATTTCTCCATCTCTTTTTCTTTAGGCCTTAAAGGAGAAGCGCATACTTTCTTGCTGCAGGAAAGGCCTTCTTTATTCTACCAGACAGTCTAAAATTGGCCATCTCTTTGAGGTCACTCATATTGGACGTCAGTCTTGTGAAGATAGTAACTGTTCCAGAGTGCATGAACACTGTTGAGGATCTAAACACCCCATTGCTTGAACAGTATAGAAGCAAATCCAGCAAATCTGTATCATCTTATTTGACAAAGAGGCTAGAATGTGACTTTGCAGGGTGCATGTAACATCAATCTTGTGGTTGCCTCCTCCATAAAAGTTATAAGAACTAGTAATAGCATCGTTCTTCCTCAGGGGGATGGGTCCAATGCGGATAAACCATTTCCCTGTGTTGTACTAGAGTTTGAAATCAATGAAGGATAAATAAAAAGGTCAAACAAAGAAACTGCATTGATACCAGCAAATGCCAATGTCTCTCAGTGGGAATGAAGTTTTGGTCTTTTCCTGACCTTCCAAATATGAGAAATGTTATCATTGATGTAAATGTGGATAAGTAACCAGTTGAATTTTAAAATAACAAAAATTCATAAAAAAAATTCAATAGTATCCCCATGATGAACTTTAGTGTCACCAAATTCAAAACTTTAATTGGGCGTCTACAATTGATCATACTACAGCAACTATTTTGGAATATTATAGCTTTATCTGATTTATGGTGCATGTTTATTTCGAAAAAAAAATTGGCATTGCTAAAATGGACTGTAGTTTCACCAAATTCAAGATGGCCACTAGGGTTTTTCCTTCCTTCGCTTTTGTTTTGGAGCCCTACCCAGTGTTTCCCAATACAAAAATGATTTCTATATTACCAATTATGTATTTTGATTTTGAAGACATTATCAATTCTGCCATTATTTTTTGAAGAGTATTGCAAAAAATAATTTCCTTCTGAGTAATTCTGTTCTTATTTTTATGCAATTTCATATGATTATGTGAAACTTGTGTAAGTTTGAACCCATTTCTTTGAAATTGCCATCCATGAAGAGCCATCAAGACTTGTTGAATAATTTAATCAACATGTAATCCCTCATGAACACACAAACAGAAAATAATGAAACATTTAAAATCCAAATGGCAATACATAGCTTGAATTAAATACTTGAACAGATAAATCACACATTTTACGGGATCAGAAGAAGGATCATTTAAATACAAAGCCTTTAATCTGAAGGTGATAATTTGAATCTGAAATTTTTCTTAGTTTAAAGTCTTGCTTTTTTTGTATTATCCTAAATCTCTCTTGACCAAACTCACCAAAAGCTGCACAACATACAATACCATGGCATGTCCTTGTCACACATTTCTGCTGCTGTCATTCCCCAGCTCTGTATGTGATGTCATCAGATGCATTTTCCACACTGAATCCATATATAGGGATAGAGACTTTCTAATTTTCAGAAAATGTTCAACTTTCAACTTGTAAATCATAATATTAAAATAATTTAGCAGATATAAAAAAACAAAAAAAACATTGAAAGCAGTTTTGGGCTGGTCCTCATCTCCACTGTTGGAGCAAAATGTTTGAACTGAAAAACACAGCAACTATATCACGTTCACATTTGTAATAACTGTTCAGATTAAAAATGTATTTTTTCAAACATTACCTATACAATATAGCTTTGCAGAATGTTTGGGCACTGCATCACATATGGCCTACATCTGTATGAATGGTAATGCCACACATATACTTTGTATCATTTTACATTGTAGCACAAAAAGGGGACTTATTGTATGTATTTTAAAGAAAGCGTTTTGAAACTGCATGACAAACAGTTCCCAGCTGCAGTGATCTTCCTGGAAGGTGTGCGTTATTTTTCCTGTATTTCACTTGATATTGACCCAGAATTCCTTTCTAAGTCTATTTGGGCGCATCTTGAAGAATTGTCTAGAGAAGGAAAGTATTTTTTTTTTATTTCCTTCTCTTTTGTGCAAATTGCTTGGCTTTACCAAGTGTTGCAAAAAAGAGGAAAAAAATATATATATCCATCCACAAAAAGGGATCCACCACAAAAATGTGCTTTGACAGGGCATGAAGGTACTTAATGAAGTAAAATATCATTAAAGCATACCATCATCAACAACAATGGGAACAATATTAGGATGAGCTGTTGTCAGTCGGAAGTAAGTTTCGAGTCAAATATTTAGATTTACAGTGCATTGTTAATTCAATATTTTAAATAATTTCATTCAAATTTTTAATGTTGAATGTAGGGGTGAATGAATGAATGAAGTAATAATACATAGTTATTTAGTATTTTCTTAATTTTCTTAATTATAGGAACGTATAAACCTTCATTGCTGCTGTAAAATATATATTAACTTCATATGTTCATATTATTGTCATGCCTCTGTGTTCCTTTCTCCCTCTGTGTCTGGCTTGTGATTGGTCATCATGCTCAGCTGTGTTTCCCCTCCAGCTGTGTCTCATTGTCTCGTTATGTCTGTGTATAAAGTCTGTCCTTACCGGCCCTTCTGTGCCAGTTTGTTGCATGATGTCCTCATGTCGTCACGCGTCCCAACCCTTCACAGTGTGTTGTGAGTAACCTCCAGTTTTTCTGTTCCTGTTTTTCCTCGTTTGTACTCTGAGTACAATAAATATATTTGCACCCGCTCTACGTCGCATGCGTCTGCATTTGGGTCCGAGCAAAACCCACAGGAGTGCGTAACAATTATGAGCAATATGTTTTTAAGGCGCATAGTATTATAAGTTTAGCCATATTCTCACCACAAACTACCAGTGTACATTTCTCATATATACAAATCCAAGTGCTCCAAAATAAGAATCTCCCAAATAAAGTGCTTAAATGTTTTTTAGTGTCAAAGCAAAAGTTTTAAGACTTGAAGGAGCTTAAGCACACTTGTAAAGAACACTCTAAGATTATAAACCTTCTTGGACCCTGAAAGAATAGATACAAAAGAGATATATAAATGACGGTGGTTGTACAAAGCTTTTTCAACCCTTGTCTGGTGAGACAGCTGACGGACAGCTGACGGACAGCTGATTCCTTGGAGTTGAGGATGGCTTGAATGTAACTTTATATTACCTTGCGGAAAGATTGTAGCTCCACCAGTAGCTTTACTGGTAGTAAACAAAATGATATGTCCTGATTTGTATAGGCTAAGGTTAGTCATATTTAATAACACCGCTGTTACCATGTTAAAGAATGATTAAATTATGCAAAAGTTGGTGAAGACTGGTTTGTTGGAGGTCCCACGCAACTACTTATTTTTGACGACACTTGATAGTCTCATAAATTAAAGAAAATAATTCTGCACGTAAATACCATGGCGGACAGGGGCAAACGCACTGCAAATATCAATTTGTTATCATACATATCCTGCAAATTAAAGAAAAATCTTCATTGAGTTTACAGCACACATGCGGGCAGCAAATAAAGAAAACATCAAATCACAACACAAGCATGCTGCAAAAGCCACCATCCTACCCAGGATTGCGCGATGGTGATAATGACCAGCTATTTAAAATGCTGGTTAAGAGTTTTCAGAAGTATAATACACCTTGTTTGCTGTAGTTTTGGGTTCTGTGCATGTTAGGGTCATTATTTACTTTCTTTGTTGTTTTTGCAACGTTCATTAAAGTTTTATTCTTAGTCACATGACTGCATGACACGAAATTTATATGAAGCTACAATGGCTAATGAAAATAGGGGCGCCCGGTTATGCATTAATTTTGATTGTCCAACACTTCCGTTGTCTTGTGGCTTTTGCAGTTCGTTTTTCTTAGTCTGTTTTTGCAGTGTGCATGTTTTGTGATATTAATGAAGATATTTTCTTTAATTGCATTATCTGTTGTCAAATTGATGGTTGCAGTGCATTTGTTGTTAAATTGATGTCTGCACTTGGTTTTCTCTGGTCGGCCACCGTACACCTACCGCCCTTTTCTACAAGAAAAATGCCTCGCATATGATGAGTTCATCAGGCCTCAAAGTCTGGAATTCCCTGTGCCACAGGGAGAAATTAAGCTTTTTTTGGCTTAGACTATCAATCCTTAGTGAAATTTTCATTGTTCTGGAAAAGTATACAGTTTACCTGTGACTTATAAATCTAATTTAAGTGATTTGCAAATAGTACCTCTGTTGTTCTGTATATATGCTGCATTTGCTCCTTAACTTGTGAGGTCACCAGTTCTTTTCTCTATCAGTGGCCTCCTTTTGCAGTTTTATTTAAGACTTAAGAGTTAATTTTACTCGTTTTGAAACTGGAACAGTTATTGATGCTGTGTAAAATGTATTTTATTTATAGCTATTGCCTTTTCGACTGTGGTGAGTCTTGATGTGTTGGCTCTTGAAAGTGAGTGGACAGCAGTGACATAGCCGTCTTAAACTGTTGAACAAGTGTCCATTGTACCCTCAGTTTTTGCTTCAAGTACATTTTTAGTAAAATTACACATTTGCAAAATAGGCTTATTTTAATGAAAGTAGTCCAATATTACAAAGGATTCGATTCCAGCAGAAAAACCCATGAAACACAGTCAATACCTTTTTAGCTTTAATTTGAAGCCAAAGTTGACAGTCTAGGCTTGAAACCTGCTTAGTGCTTTTCGAGCAAAATGACAAAGGTTTACAAAAGTGGAATTATCTCAGTTAAAGCAGTCCAAAATTACTAACTACGTGATTTCCACAGAAAAACACATGAAACTTACTCAAAACATTTCTTACCTTAATATTTAGCTGATGTTGATTAAATCTAGGCTTGAAACCTGCTTCTAGACGTTTTTCGAGCAAAATGACGGTTTGCAAAAGTGGAATTATCTCAGTGAGAGCGGTCCAAAATAACGAAGTATTTCAGCTGAAAATCGGGTCATGCTTGCCTAAAGGAGTAATTAAATTTTTTTTAATTCCATTATTTTCCACTACATTTTTTTCCACATTATTTGAAGATATAATATATAATATTTTTTTATCATCAATAAAAAATAAAATAATCAATCTTTATTTATATAGCGCCAATTCACAACAACAGTTGTCTCAAGGTTCTTTTCAGAAAGATTAGGTCTAGACCAGACTATTTATATAATTATCTACAGGACCCAAAAAATTCCTCCTTGAGCAAGCACTTGGCAACAATGGCGAGATAAAACTGCCCTTTTACGGGCAGAAATCTCGAGCAGATCCAAGACTCAGGTTGGACGGCCTACCGCCATGACCGGTCGGGTTTGAAAAAAGAGGGTGAGAGGAAGAAAGAGAGAGACACACAGGTGAGGAGAGATACAGACGGGGGGAAAAACAGCGAAGATATCAGCTATAATCCACTTTCTCCAACCGCTCCATGGCCATGCCGCGGAAGCAGCAGGGATCCCAGGTTGATAATAACATTAATATTAATGTAACATATAGTGATAGCTTATGGGGGAATACTATACGATAATACTAATAACAATCATCATCATGAGCATCTTGTGATCATTGGACATCGAGCAGGTCCACAGCAGCAGATGCAATCACCAACCATGTGACCTTACAGGGTGAGAAAACAGACTCCAGGGAAGAAGTCAAGTTAGTAACATGCATTTAATCCATTAAAATGCATTAAACCATTTAACATGTATTAAACCATTTAACATGCGTTAATCCATTTAACATACATTAAAGTGAGTGGGGTGTATAAAGAGGGACAGTGAGAGAGGAAGAGAGAAAAGCTCAGTGCATCATGGGAGATCCCCTAGCAGTCTAAACGTATAGCAGCATAGCTAGCTACTTCTGGAGACTCTAGGGACTACCAGTAACCCTGCATGCTGGGAGTGCAGAGTTCTGATTGGACAATATGGAACTATGAGCTCCTTCAGATACGTTGGTGCCTGACCGTTAAGGGCTTTGTAAGTGAGCAGAAGGATTTTGAATTCGATTCTGGATTTTACTGGGCGCCAATGAAGGGAAGCTAATACAGGAGAGCTATGTTCTCTTAACCTGGTACTGGCCAGCACCCGTGCAGCAGCGTTCTGGATCAGCTGGAGGGGCTTCAGAGACTTATTGGGACTACCTGCTAGTAGGGCATTACAGTAATCCAGCCTGGAAGTAACAAATGCATGAACTAACTTTTCTGCATCTTTTTGTGACAGAAAGTGTCATATTTTAAAATAACTATATGAAAACCTGACCAAAATGCAGCAATGTTAATTAAAGTTATAGGTTCTGCTAAAAAGGAAAGTTTTAAGTCATTTTTAAATGTGTCAGTCGTCTGTGGATCCCTGAGATGGTCAGGGAGGGCATTCCACAGACGAGGGGCAGCAGAACAGAAGGCCCGATCACCCATGTTGCTGAGCTTAGTCCGGGGAAGGAGGAGGTGGCATGAGTTGGTAGAACGGAGGGATCATGTTGAGGTCAGTGGGGTGAGTAGTTCTTTTAGATAGGGGGGTGCGTTGCCATGGATGCACTGGTGAGTGATGAGGGAGATCTTATAATCAATCCTGGTGGAGATGGGAAGACAATGAAGGGAATGAAGAACGGGGGTGATGTGTTTACGAACTCTCATCAGGATCCTTGCAGCACTGTTTTGAACATACTGTAGTTTTTGAAGACTTATCAGGGATCCCGATGAGAAGTGCGTTACAGTAATCCAGTCTGGAGGAGACAAACGTGTGAACCAGCTTTTCAGCATCACTCAAGGTGAGTGAAGAACGGAGTTTGGAAATATTTCTGAGATGATGAACGGATCATCTCAGAAATAATATTAATTTCTGAATATTCTGAATATTTATTTCAATATTAATAATATTATTTAATTTACTGTTTCGCCCCAGTTCAACAAGAGTTTCAATGTGATATCACTATAAAAAGGAGATGTTGCAGAATTTTTATTTCCCCATATAATTTCCTTTTTATAACGGAGTGATTTTTTTGATTTTTTTAGCTAGATGCTATTTTTGTCTCATTCACCATATCTCCTGGGTTTCAATAGATGTTTTTTTCACATAATATGATTTATTAAAAGGGTTCTGGACTCCTGATGGCAAAAAAAATCCATTTATGTCCTTTTCATCCTATCTGCTCAATTTCAAGTATTTTTTCACATAATGTGATTTTATTGAAGGGGTCCTCATTAGGTTGTCATTACTTTAGACTGGATCAATAAATTTCCAGTTAAGAAGACTGCACCCTTGATACGTGCACATCCTATTCATAGTCTACACTTTCATTCGGTACACATCAGGTGCTCAGAGACCTACTCTCTCTTCTTACAGACATCCAATATCATTTATATATCTCAGAAAGTCTTCTGCCTTCAACACCTACATTTAACAGTGGATATTTTACTTTATCACGTAGAGAAATTGGGAGGACTCTTCCCGATAACGAGTTACCGGAATTTTGGAATTTGGTTGTTCACATTGTCAGTTCAGCAAAAGTTACAATTTTATGGCAAGGGAATGCTATTTCATATCTGAAATTGTTATCAAAATCTCCACCTAATTGATCACTAAAATTGATCTCAGTTAATGTCTTTTAGAGAAATTGGGAGTAATATCTTTCTAATCCCACTTTGAAGACAAAGGACAGTAACAGAAATGACTAACTGTAAAAATAGGTCAAACTTATGTTATTGTTCCATTTATTTATTTTTTCTATTTTTATTATATTCCGTGAACCTTAAATGAAAGAGATGCACCTGTTAGCACTTGTAAAAGCTGCAGGGGGTAGCACAGCGCTGAGACATTCATTAAATCATCATTTCTGCATTCAATCAGATGGACGGAGTCTGAGAATTAAATACTTTTAAACAGCGCTCATGTTATGGTAAGTTATTTTATTGGAGAAATAGCAGAAAAATATATTTTAAATTGCTTAATAATACATATATTATTATGTATGTCAAGGGATTAATTAAAAAAAATATTGCCCAGATGTATGGAAAATCGTTTCAAATTATTTTATTGATAGTGAACCTTATTTTGATTTAGTTTAGGGAAATGCAAAGATTACATATAAAATGAAGTATTAAGCTGGAAAAGAGAAAAACAATGTATTTGAATATTTTTCCTGATAACTGCAGCAGTCTGAAAACACTATGCTTTAACTTGTTTTACTTTTATTTAATGTACTCAACCTGAGAAACTCCATTGCCATCTGATTTGGATTTTGAAAAAAATTAATATAGCAAGAAGGCAAGATTTTAGGAAAATGAATTGAGTTGTCCAACCTTCACTGTTGTTCTCCAAGTCTTTTTTGAGTTATGGCAAACATTGAACAGAAACACCCAAATACCTCGACACCCAGTTACATTAGTAAATGTTTTTCATAATTTGTTAATCGGACCAAACCTGGAAATTTAATACAGAGTCTGAAATAAGTCTATTGTATTATATTTTCGGAATTTGGATGGAGTATTCTGTATCATTGGGATTCAAGATCTGCATACTTCGAATTTGGAAGGAGTGTCTGAAACCGTGTAGGGTGAGGATTAAAATCTTGCAATTTAAAGGGTATTTCTGTAATAATAAAAGGTGAAATTAACTCTTGGAATTGTAGATTGCGGATTGAACTAAGGGAAATTAGACTCATTATTGGGAATTGGAATACAGATGTCATCTGTGGAATGAGATTGTAATGGGTTTACAATGTTTTTTTTCTTTCACCACATTTATTACTTGTTCAAATTATCAAAGAAGATGAAACATATAACACCTCAACAAGAAAATTAAGAACATAAAATGTTCATCTTACAAGATTGTACAGATTTAAGAGTTGATGTTCAGGAATCCCAACTAGAATTCTGTTTGTTCTTGTTGGTGGCATCTTCTTTTTCAGTATCTGAAAAAGTAAAGAGTGCAAACATCACAGCTGGCATGTCCATTGGAATCATTGAATTCAACTGACATTTTCTGAGATAATAGAAAATATCAAATATGCATCTCAGTCGAACCAATGATCCCTCCATATAAGATTCTACATCTGAAATCATCAGAACAAAAGCGTTATTTGGGGAATCTTATATTCTATATTTTTCAACAGGACAGTCCTTTTTAGGCATGCAACACAAAAAATGGACACATTATTAAAGATGGATTAGAAACATTTCTTGGACTAATCCCTAAGTCGTTTTCATTTTCACATTAAAAGTAAAAATAATAGCTCTGGGTTGTTAAAAGCTTTGCATATGTGTAGGGGAAACATCACAGCGAATGGACTCACTGAGCCTTTGTCCTCTTTGATTTCCTGTGAAGAGGTACCCTTGAACAGGAATCATCAACCATGAACCCAGAAATATATATGGGAATTTTACATTTTACATATGCAGCTATTTGAAACATGGAATCTTGCTATAAAAAAAAAAAAGAGTAATTTATTTAACAGTGATAAAAAATAATTGTTTTTACAAATGGTCCCTTTATATTTTTTCTCTACTTGTAAGGCTTGCCTCAGTTTGCTCCTGGGTAATTTCTATATCGAGAATGCAAAAAATATTGAACTGGCTGCAAGCTTTTGTGGGAGGCTTTAGTGATTTACTCTACATACCTGGAATATATTAACTTTCTGTACATGCTAAAGTTGAATGTTTTTACGGGGTTTGTGTTTTTTCCTTCCTTTTAGATTTTCTTCTTCAGATGTATTATTTGTTTCTTTATTTTCACCTTGAAAGAATTGGACCTTAATTTTGTTGGACTCGTGGCAATAAAAGCATTCTATTCTATGTATTGGATATCTGGAATCTAAAACATTAGATGTTGAACTTGGAAGCTTTGGTCTTGAATTTACTATATGGAATATATTACATTGGACTCCAGGTTTGAACAGATTAGTTAAATAATTGTAAAATTGGAAAGCTTCAACTTTTATATTTTCTATTTATTTTCTATGCCGTGATACACTTATCACTGCATTAATATGTAAAGAGTGAAAGGATTAGTGATTTATATTTTCTATTTGTAGTAACCTCTTACCGTTGAGTGAGTTAGTGTTGCCTCTCAGGTAATATCATCTTCAGTGAGGATACTTCCTGTCTGGAGGGTGTATTTATGCTCTCCACCTGCTCATTCATCATTGGATAAGAAGGGAGGTCAGTTTGAGATTATGTTTTGGGAATATTTAAGATTTAAAGATTATTTATTTGGATTACTAAATTTAATATATTATACAAATAAAGATGGAAATTTCTATCAAACCAATGAATTCCTCATTTGTTCTTATGTAATTCTGTCAAATAAATGCTGTCAACACTTATTTCTTTGATCGTTTACGCAGTATATTAACTAAACAAGTTGCCATATTGTGATTAAATACAACAATACACAGTCTTCTGTGTCTATGTCCTTCTGTTCCCTCAACCTTCTCTACATCTGTTTTATCTACTTGAGTCTCTGTCTCTTCCACCATAATCTCCGTCTCTTCCATCTTTATTTCCCCCCTTTCATCCAGCATCTCTCACTCTCTTTCCCATCACTTCTGACAGTCTCTTCTGGTCTGTTGTGTACTGTTGAATCATCCAGGTCAGATGATTTTCCTGTCCTTCTCACCTTTCCATGACATGACATTGGGATAAGTAAACAATTCTTTCGTGTGACACGTGCATATTCCTATTTTCGGTCTGAAAGGTTATAACTTTTGCAGAGATTATTGGCCATAATACTGTACAAAATATACTTTCAGAAAATAATGTATGCTCTGTCAGATCATTGTTTTGTTAGGAAAACTGTAAAATAATTTTTTAATAGTTGTGTAATACCAAATGTCAATGCTGAGAGCCTGGTCATTATTTTCATGTTTCATTGTTTACCAGAGTGTAATAATGATGTCAACAATCCAAGTGTTAGCAATGTTTTATTTCATGCAAACATGATTTCCCAAAAAAAATATTTCAAATAAATAATTAATAAATATTGATATCTAAAAAATGTTTGGTCTTCTCACATTCTTTCAATTATGAATTATTTATAAATTATATTTGATATAAATATGAATTATATCCAAAAATTAAATAATCCTTAACTTACGATCTATGTTCCCACTTTACCATATAATTTTCTCTTCGGACATTATTTCCAAAATAATAATGTTTGGAATTAATATGAATAAACTTAATATATTCTTTTTACATGATATTTAACAATAATCCACCTAAATATCAAATGAAATCAATCAACACAGTATCCAAGTAAAATCGAATATAGTCTTTAGAATATAAAAGAATTACTTATTTAAGAATTCTTTTTTTTTTTATCTTTCAGTTTTTTTCCTTATTTGCTTCATCTGCTCAATTACAACCTGCTGGTCAATGTATTCAATTGTGCCTGATTATTTTTGCTGGAAAAGCTTACTTGATCCTTGTTTTTTTTATGAAGAATCATTATTTCACTTTGATTTTATCGTTGGTATTAGTGGAAGAAAGTATTTACTGAAGGAGTCTTTCACAATCCCTAAGGACATTTGTGGCACTGCACCATCTGCAATAAACAGCATCCATTGGCGGTAGTGGCTCATCACTGTTTCTTGCCTGGACCAGTGATGTTATGGAACCAGGATTTCCGTCTCTGTGTAACAAGTAAAGAAACATAAAGTTACTCACTGTGCGCGTTAGAAGACGTGGAGTGTCATTTTGCATCCGAATTCCTCCAACTACTGGATTGTTTTAACCTCAGGCAACTTGTCAATGTCCCCACCCACAACAGTGGGCACACCTACTCTTGATCAGTGATGACTCTGGATCTAGTCATCACTGACTCTGCTCCTCTCAGCAATCTTCTAGTGTACGATCTGGGTGTGTCCAACCACAAGGCCGAATCCATGCAATTGTCACTTGTGTGCCCCCTCACCAAGCCCAAACATCAAATCTACTTAGGGAATTTGAAAAACATCAACAAAGAAAACCATGACAATCGACCTCCAGCATCTTCTTTCTGCAAACTTTGTATCTGCCAATTTTACAATACCTCCCTGAGTAGCATCCTGGATCGTCACGCCACTGTAAAAACTAGAACAGTCACCTTCTCCAGCTCAGCCCCCTGGTTCACCAGCCAGCTACGGAAAATGAAGGCAGCTTGGCGTGTCCTTGAGCGGCGTTACAAGGCTTCAGGTCTCACTGTCCATAAGCTAGCCTTTCGGGAACACCAATAGGCCTACTCAAAGTTGCTTAGAGAGGCTCGGTCACTGTTCTACTCGAACATTATCAAAACCAGTCCGGAAAATTCTAAGCAGCTGTTTTCCACCATCTTCTTAAACCACAAACTCCCCCACTTACAGAAATGACAGAAGAGCACTGTAATAATTTCATGGCTTTCTTCAAATCTAAAAATTGGGTCAATCCTTTCTGGTTCCTCCACTTACCTACGATG
This sequence comes from Lophius americanus, assembly GCA_037951165.1. Lineage (NCBI taxonomy): Eukaryota > Metazoa > Chordata > Actinopteri > Lophiiformes > Lophiidae > Lophius > Lophius americanus. Next base: position 3,745,618 of record JBBDHG010000094.1, read on the forward strand.
AAAGCCTGCACCTTTGCCCTCGACCCCTTTCCTACAGCCCTAGTGAAAACAAACATCTCTTCCATCAGTCCCCTGATCACCGCTGTAATAAACCAATCCCTCCAGGCTGGCTTTGTTCCATCTGCCCTAAAAGTCGCCATTATCAGACCACTCCTCAAAAACCTACTCTTGATCCAGAAGATTTTGCTAATTACAGGCTCATTTCCAAACTCCCATCCCTCTCCAAAGTACTGGACAACGTAGTTGCTGCCCACTTCCAGGACTACCTCAAATACAACAACCTCTTTGAAACTTTTCAGTCTGGTCTCGCTCCGCACAGAAACAGCTCTGCTTAGAGTCACAATTGACCTACAGATGGCAACAGATGCTGGTTCACTTTCCCTCTTGATTCTCCTTGATTCTCCTTGTGTCTGCTGCCTCCTACACCGCCTACATCACATCCTTGGAATTACTGCCACCACCCTACACTGGTTTCAATCCTACTTCACTGACAGAACAGAATACATTTCCCTTGGAATTTCAAGGTCCCGGACACACACTTTTGGGGTCCCCCAGGGATCATTCTTTGGCCCCATTCAAAAAACGAAAGTAGTAAGCTGGGAAAATCAACACAGAAAACGGTGTGCACTGAGGATTGTATCTCAAACAAAATTGTATGCGCTATCTATTTGGTACGTTTGCCTTAATAAATATGCAATATCGGGCATTTCCGTCTCAGGGTGCAAAAAATACTGAGTGAAATTGATGTAAATAGGTTACTTTAGCACGTGATAAACTAAGCCTGAAAATAACTGCGGTGGTGGTTTTAAGAATTGCATCTATATTTAATACATTTGGAAGGAAGGTGCTAATCGGCCGAGCGTTGTGCACAGACACAATTAGGTAAAGAGCCGTAGCCGCTGTTTGGACTGCAATGGAGGAGCATTATTAAACCCAGAAAAAGTGGCCTAGAAAGTAGTTTTATGTTGCACAACATTGCCAAACATTAACCCTTTCCATTCCCCAGCTGTCAATCCAAGCAGTCAGATTGACAGACACTGTGGTATCACTGCCTGCACCCCATCTTTGATTTCTCTTGCCAAGGCACACATGGCCATGGCCAGATCAACCCAGCACTGACCAGCAGCCTGGTGGTCGCTCAGGCACTTTTATGCCATAGAGAGCAACCACCTCCTTCGCAATAGATGAATCCACTGTCCAATCATCAAGTCGATAACTCAACTATATTCAGCAAAATACTAAAACATGAAGCACATACAGTTTTCATTTACTAAATATGGTAAATAAATTAAACATATACAGGAACTGATGTGCATTACCAAATTCCCGGGGGTACACATCAGTATCAGTCTTGTTCCAGGTCATTGTTAGATAGTCAAAACCTCATTAAACATTGTATTTTTAAAGTACACAAAGTTTTGTTTTTTTTTAATCCAAATTTGCTTTTTTGTTATCTCAGGAATCCATGATTTAAATCCAACTTTACAAAGAAATATGTGGGGAAGTAAGAAATATTTAACTCTGCATACTGTCGGCACTGTGATAGGCCAAAGCAATGAACAAATTAAAAATGTTACATAACTTTTAACATACTTATTATAAGGATGAATTCCAGAATAGGAGTTCAATTCACTGCTAATGCAATAGTGAATTCAGTATGGAACAATGGTTTTATTTTTAGATTGATCATATATTCCTGTTATAACATGTTATTTTCGATGTATCTGAAGAGTGAATGAGTATTTACGAAAAGGGCTCTTTAAATGAAACGTATTATCATTGTAGGAATATCTCTGTGAAACTTATTGACCATTGGTGGATTACCTTTATTTACCATTTTTTACACATTACTGTGAGAGCTCTGTTAACAGCAGTCAAATTCCTTGTATGTACATACATCGCCAATAAAGGGGATTCTGATTCTGATTCTGATATGCATTTTCAGGATGTATTTTGTGATGAGGAAAACTTTTAAAGTTACTTTGGATGATGTTGACTTAAACATAATATAACAGGTAGGTTTATGACACGACCTCGCTATCTAACTTGATGTTTGGTCGTCCACATGATGAAACATTAGTCAGCGTAAAAGCATTCTGAGGTACAGATACATTTGATAGAGTATTTTCTTTTTAATGCATTTTACAGTCAGTGACTGTTTTTGTTTCTTGAGACATGGGAAGGTTATTTTACAATCTATATTATCAGAAGGAACATATTAGGAGCACAGACGACCAACGTCATTGATATATCCCAGAAGGCCTACGGCCTTCATCAACTACACTGAACGGAGAGAGTGTTTACTTTGTAGGGGAACTGGAAGGGATTGCCCCAATAATCATCTTTGTACTGATGTTTCTGATGTGATGATTCACATCAGAAACATTTTCTTGATGTTTGGGTCATCAGATCTTATTCCTTGAAATGTATACAGTCTGAAAGAAGATTATGGTTATGCTCACATTTTTGAATATTGGATGGAGTACCTGGAATCGAGTAGGGATAGGATTATAATCTTGAAATTTTGAAGGAGTTTCTGAAATCGTGTTCATGTGAAAATGATTCTTGGAATTGTAGTTTGTGGATTGCATTAATGGGATTTAATATTCTTAATTTGGTATATGGTATTAAGAGAAAATACTGTGCATTTGGAATACAGATGCATTTGTGGAATGAGCTTATGATTGGTCAATTATTCTTTCCGTCAATACTTCCAAACGATAAATCTAAATCCCTTTATATATTCCAAAAAAAATAATATAATTTTCGCCATCAAATGTTCCCTTTTGATTCCAAATGTTTGAGTCCAAACTGGCTATTCTTGCCCAATATAAAATTTGGAAAGCAAATTATTTCTTAAAATATCAGATTTTGTTCCCGGCCATTCATCAAATTTCACAATGATGGTATACTTGTATACATAACTGGTAATGTAAGTCTAATTGAATAATTTGTTTTAATCAATTAATTGACAATCATAATTCAAATTCATATCGTATATTTAGGATTTCGGGATTAACTGTTTTGTCTATCCATCTGGACTGCTAAAATTGGGACATTGACATACAAAGGTAAGGTTTTGTTTTGAAAAAATATCTTTAATAAGCTTAGTCATGAATACACTATTCAAAACGTCGTCATACAACCAAGGAACGACACACAAAACTGCAAGTCTCAAAACAATTTGAACATTAAATGAGCATGTATATGAACAGGACTCAAACAGGAAAGCTTTTGCCATTACTATTATCAATGCAAAGTTATTTAATCCTGACTTCATACAAAATTGGTGGTTGTTCCTGATCCATATGACATCATCCCCATTGTCCAATTGTCAATGTTGCATATAATCCATATAGTATAGACATCTTACACTCCAAATGACCATAGGCTTTTGCAAGCATTAGTGATTTCCATGAACAATTTGTAATGTGTTAGTTATTTACATCCAACAATTGAAATGAGTTATTCTTTTGGAAGAATTTTGAAGGATTATGAGATAATAAACACTTATCAGTGAGTACACAATATAGATGATATGCTATGTGTGGTGACAAAAGGACAATATCCAATTGGAAACGGGCTTTCACTTTCTTAACATGATGAAAATGGTTATATGCACAAAGAACAACCACCAATTTCTATTTTAAATTTCAAACCGACAATTTCCAAATTAGTTCTAGTTTGTAACTCATTAATTAGTCATTAGTAGGAGTGATTCTATGAGGCTTTGTAAAATGTTATTTGAGCCATAATCCTCAGATGTCTGTTTGCACTTGTAAAAATGCCAAAGGATCACAACTCCTGTTATCAAAACAACTCCTATAGCGACCACAACTCCTGCTATCAAACCTGCTGTACTAAACGTGGAAGGAGAGGTAATCCTTAGTTTTACTAAGCACTTTTCTTTACCAACACGGTTCTTGGCAGTGCACTGGTAAGAACCCGAGTCCTCTATCCCAACATCTTGTAAGTAAAGATTGCCTGTCACAAAATACTGTTCTGCAGAGGCAGGGAGGGCTGTTGAGTTTGTAGTTCGCTTCCATGTGTAAGTCATTGGAAGGTTGCTGTCATTAGCCTCACAGAATAGGTCCACATACTGGCCCACATGCATGACCCCCTCAGTGGAGCACTGAAGCTGGGAAGGAGCTAAAAGCACTCTGAGGGTGATCAACCTACACTGAATTCCAGGGACCTTCTTCACCTTACATTCATAGGAACCAGAGTCTGTCGAGTTTAGGGGACAGCAGATTGATGGAGGCATCTCCATTTTGTGGCTCTAGGGAATGCAAATGGACTCTCTTTTTGTAAGGTTCAGAGTGATAGATCTGGCCAGCGGCAAAATGAATCAATAGTTTTTCATCCCTTTGTTGGTCAGCAGGCTTCAGATTCCACTCAATGTCCAGATTCCCATGATCATCTGCAGTCAGAGTAAAAATACATTCAGCCTTTCACTACCTCCGGAGGCCTTCTCCACATATGCTGTTGGAGAAAGGATTTCCAGGCAGCAAACGGTGCCCACGACAAGGAGAAGGTATATTTTCATTGAAATCCACTGCTCTCGAGAAGACATCTGCAGGATATCACATATAGCAGGACAAGAAAAAAGATTTGTTTTAACGCATCAGGAACTATTTTTGAAAAGTAAAGTAATCAAATGGTCAATGGGCTCCTCAAGGCATCTTTGCACTCTAAAAATTATCATAAGTCTATAAACACAATAGATACATATTTTGGTTGCTTTAGTGATTGAGATTCAATATTTGGAAGTTATGACATCGGATTCAAAAATAGAAAGATAATTGAAAACATTTTAAAGTTGGAAGCATTAGATATTTATATTTTCTCTATGGATCAAGAATTAGTGATTAATATTTTTTTTAAAAAAAGAAAGGATTAATAATTTTCATTTTCTCTTTGTAGTAACATCTTACCGTTGTATGAGTTACTGTTGTCTCTCAGGTAAAATCTTCTTCATTGAGGATGCTTCATGTCTGGAGGGTGTATTTATGCCCTCCACCTGCTCATTCATCATTGGATAAGAAGCCACCAATCATGAGGGTAATTTGGACATTATCTTTTTGGATATATTTAAGTGTTTAAGATCATAAATTTGGAATGCTAAAGGTATACATAATATGAATTAACAATGAAAAATGTTTGATAAAATGTACATATTTCTCATGTCATACCCATTTTATTCTAAAAATAAAAAATGGTTTCATCACTCATTTCTGGGATCGCAGACACAAATATGAACTTAACCAGATGCCATATTGCGTAAAATACACGATAAGCCCATGAACCACATTCATAATCCTAATGTGTGTCTGGAAGGCTTTATTTTTGGAAGAGATTATTAGCCATATTACTGTAAAACATAATAATTAAAATACTTTCAAAGATGTGAGAAAAAGGAATATTTAGAATACACTGTCCGTTCATGTCATGCTCATGACAAATGTAAAATTATTCTTTAATACAGGTGTGTCCATTATATTCAAAATAACATCCTTAGTTTTAGAACAATATGTGCAAATATTTTCTAAATAAACATATAATTTTCTCTTCGATCAACAATATTTCCAGAATTATATTGTTTGTAATTAACAAGTTTGAACTCATCTTCATTTACTGAAGATTTATAACAAATCTATCAAAATATTGAATAAAATCAGTTTCTACATATATGTTAAAGTGTTAAAATACAATTATAATAATAAAAAGCATATATTAAAAAAAAAATGTTTTTCTTTGCTTCCTCTGCTTGTACATATATTTTTATTGTGTCTGATTCTTTCAATGGCAAAGCTTCCGTGGGCTGAAAGATGAATTGTCGGTTTTTGGTGAAGAAGCAATATTCCCGAGGTAGTTACATTTAGCAAATGGGCTTGTTTTGACCCAAAACCTTTTATTACAATATAGGAATCTTTTTGCAGGTACGACACTGTAGGTCTCTGCTTCTGTTTGTTTTATTTTCAACACTTCCTTCGCCACGTCTTCTACAATAGTTTCTGTCTCTACTCCCAGAATCTGTCTCTCTGTTCTCCCACCGTCATGACTGTCTCCTCTACTTGAGTCTCCTTCTCCAGAACATGTTTCTTATGTCTAAATGTCTCTCTGTTCTCCTACCATCTAATTTTCACCTACTTATTATATTTTATTCTCGTCATTTATATTTTAGTCACTATGGGCAGTTTTCTTTATAAAAACGGGGATTGCTTATACCACACGGGGAATCTTAGACTACAGCATAGGAGGCCTCGTTAAGTAGCAATTTTGAACCTCAAGATCACATAATAAGCTAAACAATATAAAACGTTTCTTTGAAGCATAATTGATTGACGTTTAGTATTTCTAACAGTTCAGTTATTTAAATGCAATATTTGGAATAACTTACTCAGTTTATGTCCAGCATTTGGAACAAGTTAGTGATTTTACATTCAGTATTTGGAATGGGTTAAATGGAAGCTTTTGGAAGGATTAGGATTTTAGATAATATATTTTAGAATTAGAGTCTACCTGGATCCAACATCAACCAGAGTCTGCCCAATAAGGAAGACTCACTTCCTGGAAGGTAAATATATACTCCCAAATCAGATAGTTTCATTGATTAATTCAAAGCCCATCAAAATTGATATTTTCATATGCTGTTTTTGGAATCATTTTAATGTTAAAGATCACTTATCTGGAATGGCAATTCTTAATTTCCTGATAAATAAACTATGAACCTAATAGGCATATTCTCATTTTGGAATGAGGTAAGTATCAAACAGCAGAAATTTGCAAAATTAAGGGAGAAACATTAATACCTGAGTTAGGTCTGATTATCATATTAAGGTATACAATATTTTGTTTTAATAGTATATATTTTACTTACTACGGAAATGTTCAATGGAAAATGGACAGCATTCACCCATTCACAGTAAAATTCCTTCAGTGGTGACAGAGGCTTTAGGTGTGCCTGATGTGCCTTTGCACAAAAAGTTGTCTAAAAATTTTCCAAACAACTTTCCATAAATTCCTCAATTCCACATATTTTATATATATTTTTTATCTCAAAACATAGGAAAATATGTGCGGCTTTGTATAATATCAGAATGGTATAGAACATTTCCTGTTTGGGCTTCAGTGGACCTAGAGTGCCAGGTCACCAGTCATCACTTTCTTCAATAATTTCCATTATGCACTTATGTGATGATTTTCACTAAAAATCTCAGAATATCTAACTTTTTAACTGGCTCTTAAATTTAGTTTTTCTGAATTTAATCTTGCCAAACTATATACCAATTTCTAAAGCAACTTTGTATTTCATGCATGCAAGTATGCCTGTAGCTACTGATTACTCAGATTACACTGTGTTTTAGTGATCTTGTTTAATAGTATATCATGACATTTTTTTTATTTTTTAAGATAACAAAAGGAAGAGTAAGACATTATCAAGGCTGCTTATTTTATTGTTCAAATAATTCTATTTTTTCATTACGGATGTACAAATGAATATCATATGTATCATATCATATGTATGTGATATCTATACACCAAAATTATTCTTTTTGCACCAAATTATATTTTGCTGTACTCAAAGTGTACAACAAATAACTTATGACATTCATTGTAATTTGACATCAACATTACTAATATGGGTAGGGATTTTGAATTTAATCTACATAAAATGCATTCTAAATTGTTTTTTTTTTCATGTACAAGTGATCAAGTAATTTTAATTTTATATAATTAATTGTTGCCTCATAATTATATTTTTGTGTTTACCTTATTCTCATTTTAATATTTTATGTTTGTTTTATGAATTAGGATTAATTTCCTCGGTGGGGCTGTTTGCCTCTATGTTCAGGTCTAGTTTTTATCATCAGACAGCTGTTTGGTAAGCGGCTGTCAAAAAAGGAGTTACAAACAGACTCAAAGGAATCTGTTTGTAACTCCTTTGCTGAGTTTTCACATGGCCATTGTCAATTATTTGCTTTCAGAAGTTCCTTCCTCAGCATCTTTGAAATAATCTGGGTGTACAAAAAACTGTAGTATTCCCTAATGTGCAGCTACAAGCCTCAATGCTTTCACAGACATTTATCCTTTAATCAAATATGAAAAACCATCTCTTCATAGCAACGTTGATTTGAAAACATAATGCATCCAGAGTCAGTGGTTTAGATTTTCTATAGGAACATGGTCTGACTTAGTGAAACAATTCAACATTCAGAAAGAAATATAAATTTTAAAATGGCCTTACCCGACCCAGATTTTATGATAGCAGAGGGTGAGCTAAGATTCACACATTGGGTTCATAGTTGCCAAGTCCGCTTATTATAAGCAACTTTTAGCTTGTTTTTCTTAAATGCGCTTACAAATATTGGTGGTTGTGGTTTTTTTTGGGCTTTTGCTAAATTGTAGTTTGCAAATTTGAGCTCAGTCCCATTTCCATGATATGTCAGGCAGATATTTTTGACTAGTTATGAAATGCAGGGTAGTTTGTCCTCTTACTGGATCTCTCCACAACCCCGTTCCTTCAGCCCATCTCCTAGTTGACAGCAGAGTTTCTCCCCATCCACATCCTGCTTCTGATTGGCTCTGACCCCGATGGCAACAAGTACTAGACAATCAGGAGGTAAGAAGGCTAAAAGACTGAACTCCATTATGAGTCTAAAGAATAATGTTTTAGGCCAAGCCTCATGGTTCACCACCTGTTCAACTGTTTTGACTGGAATGGTTCTCACACAATTTTAGTTTATTTAAGACTTTTCTAACTCACTAATTTCTTTGTCAGAACGGGAACTACTTTATTGCTACAGACTAAGATTATCTGTAATTTCTCCTGTTGCTGGGTTTTAATAATTTGAAAATGGAATTTTGTGCATCCCTGCTAACCAGTTTCTGACACTTGCTCAACGTCCTGGCTTCAGTCACTTTATTCTGTCTTTCTTTATCGCTGAGAGATATATCTAAACCAAATGAGGGAAAATCTGAGTTTGATTCGATTTTCTTTTGGTTCATATCTCATCTGCTTTATATTGTTAATTACATGTTTAAAGATGCTTTAAGTCCCTCTTGCGGTCATTGTGCTGAAGTCTCTTGTTTTGGGCTTGTTTTCATAGGCCTGGCTGCTTGTTTCTCTCGCGAAATCTTTCAACGCCGATTGGGTGAGACAAGGAGTCACATCACTGCCTGTTTGTTGAGAATTTAGAATTTACTATAAAAGTGTCAGAAAGATATGACTTTACTTGACAGGATTTTTACTGATTATCTCCAACTCCGACACAATTTTGCCAAGAATGTCAAAGGACATATGCCCAAAGATTTTACAAATACAACCGAAATGTTTTAATCTGATTTATAAAACGAAATTGTCCAGAGAGATTATTTACAAATCGTAGAGGTACATGGTTCGTCTGAGGGCCCTCGAGAAATCATTGTAGTTTGCGAAGAACAATGGGATTTTTTATTGCCCCTGAGGAACAGACAAATATAATCAACATGAAAATCATGACCACGGCCTCACAATTGTGGACAGATTTTTATTAAAAATTGTGTCAATTTTTATCACACAAAAGCAAAATACCAAACAGACCAAAATACAAACTAAGTGCAGGAGAATATTTGGTCAGTGTATGGCAGACCATTCATACATATTCTGGGAATGCTCCATTCTTAAACCCTTCTGGAAGTTGAGTTGGAAAAGAGTTGCAATTACAGTGTGAAAAGAGGGATGTCAAAAAAAATTATTGATTATCTCAAGTAAATCTTACTTTCAAAGCTTTCCTGCCTCCTGAGAGATTTTTTGTTATTGCACCTGGAAGTTTTAAGAGTCCGATGATTCACCAACAATCAAAATGGAATGGACAGGAAATGTCTCCAACAAAAGCTCGGAAACTTGGCCTGCAGAGAAGTATAAACATCCTGTGAATGTCATAATCCTGAGGAATAAATGGTATTGTCTGAGCTTAGAAGCTCAGACAATACCAACAGCCTACCCAACAGACAAGATGTTGGGTAGGTAGCTCCTTTACTAAAGCATCCACTCCTAACTCCAGTTAAGAGTGGATGCTAGTTCAATACATGGAACATATGACATTCTATTTAACAGAAGGTCATTGGACATTGTCTTACGACAGGAGACTCATACATCCTAGACAGTAGTTCAGAAGCTTCACTCTACAAAACTCCTCTAAACAAAGACATTTTGCCATTATGATCAATAGGAAAATACATTTTTACTCATGACAGAGTTGAAAATGACAAGTTCTGGGAGACAGTGGAAAGTATGAAAATATTCAATTCTTGTAGCAAAAGTAAGGAGTAAGTAAGGAGTAAGTAAGGAGTAAACACAGGTACAGCAAAAGGCAGTCCTCAAGAGCTTACAATGTTATGTTCTAACAATCATTCTGTAGTCACACAAGCACTAATGAAAGCATAACATTTTCTATATTAGCACTATTCCAGACAGGTAGACTTATAATAATTAATATATCATTTCATAACACAGACATATGCATTACAAATGTGTATGTCCCAAATGTTGTTGACTCTTCGTTCTTCCCCATCTCTGCATCCAGGATCCACCCAATCACTATCAGTGACCACGCACCGGTCCATCTCTGTTGGACTAAAAAAAACATTCAGACCACCGATTAGAGACTGGAGATTTAATACATCATTGCTTAAAGACCCAGACTTTGTTAAATACTTTGAAGAGAGTGGACACTATTTCTGGAGATTAATGACCTGCCACGAACTTCACAATGTCTTCTTTAGAAGACGACGAAGGTAGTCATGCGAGGTAAAATAATCTCTCATTCCTCATATGAGAAAAAGATAAAAACTATACTGGAAGCTAAATTACAACAGAAGATTAAAACTTTGGAGAGTGCCCATGCTGCCTCTCCAGATGAACGTATACTGCGTAAAACTTGAACTGAGTGAACTAACTGATAAAACAATTCAGTTCCAGTTGCAAAGACTACGCTTAGAGAACTTTGAACATTATAAAAAAAATTTGTAAAATTCTTAGCTAATCAACTACCACTAAATAAAGAAAAGACAACAGTTTCCTCCATTAATAATAATAATAATAATAATACATTTAATTTATAATGCACTTTACATTTGGATCAAATCTCAAAGTGCTACAAAGTAAAAGCAAATAAAAGCATCAATAAAAAAATAAAATAATAACTATATAAAAGCCTGATCAAAAAGCAGAAATGTTAATTAAGGTTATAGGTTCTACTAAAAAGGAAAGTTTTAAGTCCTTATTTAAATGTGTCAGTCGTCTGTGGAGCCCTGAGATGGTCAGGGATGGCATTCCACAGACGAGGGGCAGCAGAACAGAAGGCCCGATCACCCATGGTGCTGAGCTTAGTCCGGGGAAGGAGGAGGCGGTATGAGTGGGTAGAACGGAGGGATCATGTTGAGGTCAGTGGGGTGAGTAGTTCTTTTAGGTAGTGGGGTGCGTTACCATGGATGCACTGGTGAGTGAGGAGAGAGATCTTATAATCAATCCTGGTGGAGATGGGAAGAAAATGAAGGGAATGAAGAACGGGGGTGATGTGTTCGTGTTTACGAACTCTCATCAGGATCCTTGCAGCACTGTTTTAAACATACTGTAGTCTTTGAAGACTTTTATCAGGGATCCCGATGAGATGTGCGTTACAGTAATCCAGTCGGGAGGAGACGAACGCCTGGACCAGCTTTTCAGCATCACCCAAGGTGATTATCAAGGTGATATTTAGGTATTGATATCCGGGACCAAATATCCAGATATCCGTACCAGCAGCGTATCTGTCCTGTGGGTCTGTCTTGGTGCGAGTAATGCTCCGGGGGGTTCTGCCGTGGCTTTCAGGGCCGGATGAGAGCAGTATCACTATTACACTTGTAAAATAAAGGTTTTCTTTTCTTCTTTAAATAATAATAATTATAAATATCACAGTGTAAACAATATTGCTAATAAAGTTGCAGTTGTGGGTGGAGCAGCAAAGCATGTGATGGATGGGTTCATGAATAAACTAAACAAACAAAACGTAATTACTTAAACACTAGCAGTATTTAAGATTCAGCAAACAAACTGTGATCTAATGCAGGGTATTCAAGCTTTTAATTCCAAAACTGAAAGCTTTTTGATTGTGGAGAGTTTTAGGTTTGGGCAGTCTGTATGAATATAATCTTGATGATCTCAAACATGAACTATATCAGGAAAGGAAGGTTGTTCAGAGGAAAGATCGGTGGGAAGGACCTGTCTAGTGTTTTGGAGTTTCATTGAACCATACGAGGAAGTATTTTTTCCGTTTTTTCGCTGGTGGCGCATAGTTTGTCTTGCCTATTGACTTTGTTTGACACTTTGCCTATTTTCACTGTAATAGGCATATCTAGTTATTGTAACTGTGTTAGTATGTGTGGTGTTAGTCTCATCCGATCTAAAACATGATCTACTGCTGTCAATTAATTTGTAATGTAAAAGGAATGGAATTGCAACGCTATGGTACATTCTTGCTTTTTATAGTGTATGTACCATGGAGTACATGGAAAAATTAAAGTTACTGTTAATTATTTTCTACTTCAATGCACGTGCAAGTTGATTATTGTGCATTGTTATGCATTTCATATTTGTTATTTAAATGTGCCATACTTCTCTGAGCTTGTGCCCCAGCCTGGCCACCCCATCAAAAAAAATTCCTAGACCTGCCACTGATGGGCGGAACTCGGCTGGGCGGGTTCTTGGAGCTGATGGTTCTGCTCGTGATTAGCGGGGTTGCTGGTCTCTGATCGGTCCGAGGGTCCACCTTCTCCTGTTCTTGGCCCGGCTGCTTCCTCCGGGCCCTTGCCTGGCTTCCCTATGAGTTGGCGTGCGGGTATACCGAGGCACGTGGCCTCGGGTCGTTCATGCTCAGAGTATATATTCGGATATTTATGAAACCTTCAGTTTTAAAATATTTTTGCTTAGACAATCAGATATAATAATTGGAATGACTGAATGGTATTCTAATAGATTGATAAGAAAAGATGAACTTCGATTTGAAATGGTTTTTGGATGAATTTGCTTAGTAAAGTATAGAATCAAGCTTAATTTAATTATACATAATGTTATTCTGTAATATGCTCTTGCTGCTGTAACCCTGCAATTTCCCCGATGTGGGACTAATAAAGATTTATCTTATCTTAGAGTTAATATATCTGTGATAGAACCACCTGATGGGGAGATCTGCTCCTCACATATGTCAGTTTAGCCTCTCTAACTAGATAACAAAATAAACCATACCATGAAGAGTGAACTAGACGGGCGGAGATGACCAAGGACCAGTAGCTCAACTGGTGAGGGAATGATAGCTGGGGGGCGGGTTGTCAGGTACAGTAGTGGGATGTGTCTGGGATTTCAGTGTAGTGGGAGATGGGGGGGGGCAGTGCACTGAAGGGAGTGAGTGGGTTTCCAGCTGTGGAAGTCGCAGATGACTGGTCGAACCGGTTAAATAGCTGGTTCAGGTTATTGTCCACTGTTGGTCCCCTGCAGCTTGGGAGTTTGGCCCTTTGAAGCCTGATTTGCTTTTCAGGCCTCTCCAAACACCACTGGTGTTGTTCTGATGCAGCTGGTCTTCCATCTTCTTCCTATAGGAGTTCTTCCCCTCTCTGATCTTCCTCCTCAGTTCCTTCTGCACAACCTCCAGCTCTTCCTTGTTTCCTGACCTAAAGCCCCATTTCTTCTCCTTCAGGAGGACATTTATGTCTGGACTAATCCAGGTTTGTTGTTGGAGAAACACCGCACAGTCCTGGTGGGTACGGTATATCCACACAGAACTTGATATAGTCCATGACGCAATCTGTAAGGTTATCAATGTCCTCCACGTGAGAGTCACAGAACTCCTCCAAAGTTGTGTCAAAACAGTCCTTCAGAGCCTCCTCAGTCTCTTGGGACCATTTCCGCACTGTGCGGGTCACGGCTGGTTGCCTGTGTACGATGAGTTTATACACTGGCTGGAGATGAACCAAATTGTGGTCTGATCTTCCCAGGGGAGGGAGATGTGATGAGGTGTATGCCTCATAAAACAAGTCCAGTGTCTTATTGTCCCTGGTGCAGCATGTGACATACTGTGTGAAATTGGGCATTGTGGAGGATGGGGCGGTATGGTTGAAGTCACCAGAGATCAGGAGGAGAGCCTGTGGGTGCTGTGTCAGCAGCCAGCTACTCACGGAGTTGATGACGTCATAGGCAGCGTCGCGGTTGGCAGACGGGGAAATGTGCACTGCTATCGCGATAATATGCGAAAACTCCCGCGGTAGATAGTTCGGTCTCATGCTAACGGCTAACAGCTCGATGTCTTTACAGCAGTGTTGCGCTTTAATAGTGAAGTGCCCAGATCTACACATTCTATCATCCACAAACACTGCCAGCCCTCCTCCTTTCTTCTTGCCGCTTCCCGCTGTCCTGTCTGCTCTCAGCAACTTGAAGCCGTCCTACGTAGCGTTCGTGTCCGGAGTCACCATGAATTTGAGTTTCCGTAAACACCATTAAGCTGCACTCCCGATATGTCTGCTGGTGCTGCGTGAGCGCCGTTAACTCGTCCTGATTGGCTTAGAACTAACCAATAATATCATCTGATTTAGGAGAATATATATCAACCTTCCAGGAAGGGTGTCTTCATTATTGGGAAGATTCTCATCAAAGTTGGATTCTGTACAAATTTGACCCCGGTAAGCTCAAATTCCAAAATATATCACTTTAATCCCTAACCCTTCAGAATTTATCCCTTTTTTTTAACCCATTCCAAATAGTGTATGTAAATCTCTAACTTATTCGAAATTGTTCAGGTACATCAGTTACTTCTTCCAAAAAGTGCATACGAATATCTATGTTATTCCATACAGTGCATGTACATCAAGAATTTAGTCCAAATATTGGATGTTAATTACTGACATGTTGCAATAAGTGATTGAAAATAACTATTTTACTTAAAATACTGCATGTTCAACATGTAATGTTTCAAAGAAATATTTTATGTTGGCTTGATAAGTATTTATTTTTTTGTCCAGCATACCCAACAATACCTTACTTAACTAGCCGTTTTTAGAAATATAGTTTGTAGTTTGTGGAGTAAATTCAGAGCAAATAATAGATTACATTATAATATATGACAGAGATTCATATTGTGAAGTCTTTCATCAATGTTTGGTTCATAGACTCCCAAGATCAGTGTCATGTTCGAACAGTTAGCTTTGCCAACTGTACCAATGAGGTAATTTATGGTAAAAACTGTTATTCAATGAGGCCTATGCTGTGTACAAACAATCCCCCTGATTGATCTCCTCAAATTAAATGTCAAGTTATGTCCGAAAAAACATTCTTTTCATAAAGAGAGCACCCCCTTGGGTTTAAAAAATATGGACTTTTCCAGTGAAATATAATTTGAACAAGATAAATCTCCTTGGGTCAGTTCATTTAACCAAAAACAGACCTATAATTAGGAAATTATGGTGGACAAACTCTGTCATTCATAAAACAAACTACACTCATTGAATAAAATATAAACAGTTTCAGTTAATTATAGTACATATTACAAGATATTAATCTTCCAGTCAATTCCTGTCCGCTAAATATTGACTAAATTGTACTAAATATTAAGATTTTGCATTAAAAAAACAGTGCTGATTGTAAAAAAAAGTTCAGATTGTGACAAAAATAAGAACAAATTACAGGATAACATTGTATTTATATTTAAGCTATATCTTTGCCAGTCCATTCATCTCCTTCATATCTGGAATAAATCAGTCCAACGATTGAGAAAAGATGAGTACAAAACCTTTATAAATAAAGCTCCACTAGTGTATGAAACATACAACCAACATTTTCCAAAAGCACCCCAGTTATTGCCTGCAATTCGATATATTGGGACATACAGTTTGAAATTCATCCATAACATAGTCTTTGAGTTATTGTGGTAAAACTAAGGTTCTTCAGCAGCGTACTTGACCGCAATAACGATTGCATGAAATGGCAGACTTTTCAGGAGAGAAATTAGAGTCTGAATTTAAACCCACATACTATAATCAGACCGGACTCACAGATTTTCCCTTAATTTCTCAATAGGCGGATCCTTGATACCAATGTCATTCCAATGGGAGAATATGCCAATTTGGTCCATAATTAATTATTTAGGAAATGAGGAATTGAGAATCCAGATAAGTGATTTTTGATAATGAAAATATCCCATTGGAGAGTATGCCAGTTAAGGGCATAATTTCTTAATTAAGAAATTAGTTATTGGCATACTGGAAAAGTCATCTTTGATACTGAAAAGATTCCAAATACTGCATATAAAAAAATGTGACAGATGATTGGCGTATAATTAACCAATGAAATCATCTGATTTAGGAGATTATATATCCACTTTCCAGGAAGTGTGTCTTCATTATTGGGATCACTCTTATCAAAATTGTATCCAGGTAAGCTCAAATTCCAAAATATATCACTTTAATTCCTTACCCTTCAATTGTTCCCTTCTTTTAACCTATTCCAAATTGTGCATGTAAACCTCTAACTTATTCCAATTTGAAGGTATATCAGTAATTTGTTCCAAAAAGTGCATGCAAATCTCTATGTAATTCCATATAGTGCATGTACATCAAGAATTTATTCAAAATATTGCATATTAATTACTAACGTGTTCCAAAAAATGATTGTAAATAACTGTTTTACTACAAATAATGCATGTTCAACATATAATGCTTCAAAGAAATATTTTATATTGGCTGGATAAGTATTTCTTCTTTTTGTTGAGCATAACAATACCTTACTTAACTAGCCGTTCGTAGAAATACAGTGTCGTTTGTAGAGAAAATTCTGAGCAAATAATATATCACATTATCTTATATGATAGACATTCATATTGTGAAGTCTTTCATCAATGTTTGGTTGAAACTGTTACTCAATCAGTAACAGTAGTTACAGATGATTGGCATAGAACTAACCAATGAAATCATCTTATTTAGGAGAATATATATCCTCCTTCCAGGAAAGGCGTCATTATTGGGAAGACTCATCGATATTGGATGGTTAACTAAGCTAAGGTAAGCTAAAATTCCAAAATATATCATCTGAAATCCTAAGCCTTCCAAATTTTTCTCTTCTATTAACCCTGTCCAACTAGTGCATGAAAATTACTAACTTATTACAAATACTGCATTTAACCAATAATGCCTAAAAGAAATATCTCGTATTTTTTAGATAATTTTGTCATATTTTTGTTAAACATAACGGTCCCATACTTACCTAGCCTTTGTTAGAAATATAGATTGTGGAGAAAATTCAAAAGAAATAATAGATTACATTATCATATATGATAGAGATTCATATTGTGAAGTCTTTCATCAATTTTTGGTTCATAGACTCCCAAGGACAGTTTCATGGTCTACTAGCTCGCCTAGCCAAATGTGACAGTGAGGATGTTTATGGTTAAAACTAATGTTGTACTCTTTACCAGTGAAAAAATGCACAGAAAGCTTACCCCCTGCCCGTGCCATGTGCCCTATGCGTGTGTGCGCCAGCACCTCATTAAATACCACCAAATGCGCAATAAAGAAGAACTACATTTGATCTTGAAATATTCCTCTGCAATGTAGGTCTTCTCATGGCATATGATCAAACATTATGTCAAATGTTTTTCTGATTTGTTTTCTTTTTTGAGTTTTTAATATTCAATTGGCTTTTTGTTTGCGGTCACAGGGACAGAAAGGACTGTCCAGTCTGTAAAGAGAAACATTTTGTAAAACTAGACAAACATCTTGAAAATGTTCATCATGAAATTAAGGTTTGTACTTTTTTCACTCGAGCAATAGCTTTTTCGAAAGGCTTTGTGTTTTCAATGGTCCATACATTTACTCAACCTTGAGGAAAATTTACCAGGAAATATTCTCTTAATTCTTCATGCGAGTTCTTCAAATTCCACAATACGTCAATCAGCAATTGGTCAAGGTTATAGATAATTGTCGGAAAAAGATGGTTACCAATAGTGGGCTATATTATCTAGCTACCATGATTACCTTCAGTGGGTGCGATATTTTAGGCAGTAGGTGAACACTTTCTCCTGAGGTTTATGTTAGATGCAGGCTAAACGGATCCAAAATGAGAATCCTCAAGACAGACACAAGGACCAGAAGGTGATGGACAGAGAATTGGGTCAGAACATCTCCATAACAACAGGTTTTGTTGGGTGTTCCTTGCAAGCAGCGGTTAAAGCCTACCAAAGTTTGCATTAAAAAAACGTTGGGTTTCATCTAGTTGTACTGGAATCATTTACTGGTCAAGATAAAGTTAACCATGACAGAGGAATACCAGCAGAACTTAAAAAAAATATGACTGAGTATTTATAAAGCTCTTTTTTGTAGATAGTTAATCAGTGATAAAAATAACAATTAACATTGTCTTTTGGAATCTTTGATTTCTTCCAGAGAGATCGCTACTCTGAAATTATGCAGAGTGCCAAGAGAAGGGCTAAATTGAGAGACCTGCGAAAGCTTAGAAAATCCAATCCCCAGCCTTCAATGGTCAGCAAACTGGATATTGAGATGCTGACCTGCAGCAGTGAGGAAGAGGAAGAATCCAATTCCAGAACCAACAGAGAGACACCAGGGCAACAGGAGGAGAACCCAGTCCCCAGCTCTTCCTCGGACTCCCATAGAGACCAGCCCTCTGAGCTTCACTGTGAAAACTGTCAAAGACTCAGACACAAAGTCCTCCTCCTAAAGAAAAAAATCGATTCTCTCACGGAAACAGCAACTCCAGAGAACACTCCTCCCCCTGAACAACTTCGTAAGAAGTACGAAAGGAACAAAACCGAAATCGGAGGGAATGCTCTCCCAACTTATGGTATTTATTATCCGATTGAGCTTTATTTATAATGTGAAATAAATATTTGTTGTGTTTTTTTAAAAATTTCATTCAGATAAAGCATTTATTAAAAGAGGCCAATTATAAATATATGCATTTTGACAAGAGATTGAATTTGACAAATGTACTTTCAATATCATTGTATATACTGTATACTCATCTGCCATAACATTATAACCAATTTGCTTCACCTGTTTACAGTCATAAATATATGATATTAAGACACTACCTATCTACCATTTTTGTGTTTCTTTACTTGTTATACAGCGAAGGTATTGAAAATCTGGCTCAAGCACATCACTGGTCCGGGAAAGAAACAGGGCGAGAATGCCAAGCAGCATGTGGGCCACGTCCGCCATTGGATGTTGTTTATGGCAGATGGTGCAGTGCCGCAAATGTCCTTCGATTTTTTGAGGGATCAAGAAAGACTACTTCAGTAAATACTTTCTTTCAGTAATACCAAAGAGGAAATCCAAGTGAAAAATCTTTCCAATCTTTCTTATCTTAATCACTTCCAATGTCATCTCAATATAATATATGTTTATTGTTTTTTTATGTCTAGATGGACAAATAGCCTTAAGAGATATGCCGTGACCACGCAGCTTCTTGTCATTGGGGATGTGCAGACTTTTTTGAGGTTTCTCATTGAGGCCCAGCTGCCTGAAATCAAAGCTCCCCGTAAGCGATTACCGTCAGCTTTGTTCACCATTTGCAGCTTTGGAAAGATGACTCGGAAGGACCTTCAGACCCAGCGACAGGCTGTTCGTATAAGAAAGTCTAGTAAGTTCCTCAGTGCTTTCCTTTTCCCTTTGGTCTCTCTCACTTGTGTTTTCAGCTGTGATTTTTGTCTCATGATGTAATTGTGTTATTGAAATGTGAGGAATGTGAAACAATTCTCTGACTCTCTTTCAGGTATGCTCATTAAACTTGCCCACATCACCTCCTTCCTGCAACATGCACGGAAAGAGATCTAATCAGCACTAAGGTTGTACATTTTCTGTACATTCATAAAATTAATTTGGGGAGTGGGTCGCCTTAGAACAATACTTTTGTACTTCACAGTAACTCTGGAGAAAAGGCCCAACAGAGATAACCCAGGGTGGCTGTATGGCTTGTTCGGGGGATTAATTGTTTGTACAACAGGACACAGGAAGGGGGTCCTAGCCAATATGACGGTTGAGGAGGTGACCTCTGCAAATTCAGATGGTTCAGGGAGGAGAATCATTGGGGTAAAAACAACTTTTTTTGAAGATGCAAATTTTTTGAGATGATTTTAGCTTTCTCTGTTATTTGACAAAATTATATTGCATGTTTATATCAAGTTACATTCTATAACAAACTCTTATTTTACCTTGCAATCAAAATCTCTTGGTGGCTAATCCAAATGTTGCATTTCTTTCACTTACCCTTGCAATATCGGCTAATCCAAAATGTCAAGTTAAGATCAAGATTGCTTCGAAGTTTATGAATTTAAGTTTTTCTGTTTTTTGTCTTTTGCAGGTTAAACAGCATAAAACTCGGGAAACATTTGGTCTTGCCCAAATTCCCCTTACTAAAAAGGAATACAATTGGTTCAAAAACTTCCTGGGTTTCCTTTCTTGGATTCCGAATTATTTTTCTCTAACATGAATGGTGGGCCATTACATAACATCCTAAGATCCTCCAGAACTGCTGGAAAACATTAAACCTGCCTGGGACCCCAACGTTCTCATTGATACGGAGCAGCATCAGCACTTGTGTAAGAGTTTTTTATTTAAAATCAATTTCACAAACTCACTGCATTGCTTTATTTCACCTTTTTAATTCTTGCAGATTGGAAGATCTTTGGAAGAGAGTGAAAAAACTAATGTTCGTCGATTGATGTGCCACTCCAACAGTACAGCCGAGAAATTTTACGAGGCAGACTTAGACTTTGATGAGGCCTTTGCGATGCGGGAGCAAGCGGCCTTTGCAATTTCTATGAGCAACAAAAAAAGAGATGGAACAAAGACTGGAACAAATAGAAAGGACACTGATGTACAAGGCTCTGAAAATGAATACATGGATTTGTCGAAAGAGAAAAGTCTGGCTCGTAGAGAAAAGATGACAACAAGACAAGACCGGGAAATGAGAAGCAGGAACGGTGAAGACACAGAAAAGTCATCAGGAAAGAAATACAGGCTTAAAGAGAAGAGAAGAAGGAAGAGAAGTTGTTCTGGGGACAATCCATGTGATGATGAATGTCAAGGAAAGGGGAGAAGGACCAGTCAAACATGTGATCTGGATGAATCATCGGAGCACAACAGACCAGGCTGTGAAAAGGAAAAGAAGGATTTGTCCAAAACGCAAGGTTTGGCTCGGAGAGAAAAGATGACAGCAAGACCAGACCGGGAAATGAGAAGCAGGAACGGTGAAGACACTGAAAAGTCATCAGGAAAGAAATACAGGCTTAAAGAGAAGAGAAGAAGGAAGAGAAGTTGTTCTGGGCACAATCCATGTGATGATGAATGTCAAGGAAAGGTGAGAAGGACCAGTCAAACATGTGACCTGGATGAATCATCGGAGCACAACAGACCAGACTGTGAAAAGGAAAAGATAGATTTGTCCAAAAAGCAAGTTTTGGCTCGGAGAGAAAAGATGACATCAAGACAAGACCGGGAAATGAGAAGCAGGAATGGTGAAGACACTGAAAAGTCAGAAGCTCAATTGGAGGAGAAATTGAAAGAAATGGTGAGAGAAGGGATAGACAATAACAATGAAGGGACAGAGAAAGAGATGGTGGGAGAACAGAGACACATTCAAAGGGAAGAGTCAGAGATTCTGGAGAAAGAGGCAGAGACTAAAGTAGAGGAGACACTGATAGAAAGGGTGGGAGAAGAGAGAGACAATAAGACAGAAGAGACAGAGAAAGAGGTGGTGAGGGAAGAGACAAAGTCTCAAGTAGAAGAGATGGTGGCAGAACTAAGACACATAGAGGGAAAAGACAGCGATTCTGGAGAAAGAGACAGAGACTCAAGTAGAGGAACAACTGATAAAAATGGTGGGAGAAGAGGAAGACAATCAGACCGAACAGACCGAGAAAGAGAAGTTTGGAGCAGAAACAGAGACAAATAACAAGATGGTGGAAGAACATAGAGACATTCAGTCAGAAAAGTCACAGAAAGAGATGGTCAGAGAAGAGACAGAGACTCAAGTAGAAGAGACAGATTTTTTTGATTTAAAAAATAGCTTTATTTTACTATTTAACAGGACTGTATGCCATAGTCATTTTTTGTGTGAACTGAGACTCCTTTTAGTCTCAAAATTTATGAAAACACAGGGTTGAATATCCGCTTCCCCTCCACCACAGAACAAACACTTTCAGTTGAACACCACTGAAACTGTTTGTTCAGTTTCAGTGGTTTCATCTGATGAAAACTCTTGGACATTTTTCATGGGTGAGTAAAAACTGAAATCAATTTTAAGCTCTCACCAAGGACACAAACATTGGCAGCAGGGCTTCAGCTACACCGTTTTCCATCCTGTTTTTCCTGCTTTATAAATTGCCAACTTGGCCTGTACCACTAAAAAATTTAACAATTGCCACTTTTTTGCATTTTCTTTTTCATATCCAGCTCCAAAGATGAAGGCGGTGTCAGACCAGCTCACGCCACAGCTAGAAAACACAGTTCTCAGTGTTTTAAAAAGAGACTCAAGTCTGTCACACTCCAAGTAACAGTGGACCACTGTCTCCGTTTCCTGACAGAAGGGACACTTGGTGGATACTGCAGGGTCTATCTTTGCCACAAAAGTGTTCACAGCCGACACTCCATGTAATATTCGCCACTGCAGGTCACCTGACCTCTTGTTGAGAGGTGCCTTATACAGCAGCCTCCACACAGGTTTACAGTCCTCTGGAACCTGTAGTCTTCCTCTCCACACAGTGTCTCTCCTCCCACTCAGCTTCTTCTTGTTTAAAGCCTGCACACAGTATCTGCAGAGAGCTTTGCTGGTCAGGAAGTACAGGTTCACCGGTGCAGAAGACTTGTAGAGCAGTAGCGGTCCAGACAGCCCGGTATAGTCAATTACCATACCCAGCTCAGGGAAAGGATCTCCTTCATCTGGAGTCTGGAGACCAGTCATATAATCCCTTAGCACCTGTAGCTCCTCACTCAGTAGTTCTTTTCCCCATGTGTTTAAAATGGCTCTGGTGTGACGAGCTGACCTCAGGCCAAGCAGAGAAGCCACTGCTGCTGTGTCCTGAAATCCTGGACCTGCAACGTCCACTATACTTCTCAGTTTCACCGCTCCGGCTGAACACAGCCGTTGAGTGACAGCAGGTCTGCTGTCACTCTCAGCGTCCAGTCTGGCCCCATAGATCAGAGGCTCTTCCAGGAGCCAAAACAGTGAAGTAGCATGTTCCAGTCTCTTCCATTTAAAAAGAGTCCACGCTCTGAAAAGTCCCTGATAAAAAGGAGGCAAGTCACACAAACGAATAAAACTGCAATCTGTTAAAAGCAAAGAGGTGTCTAATCCCAGACCTGCTACCCTTCTTAGGATGATGCTTGTGGATTGTTTCCAGACTACATCATCGTTTCCTGTGAGGTACTTTTGCACAAATTGTAACCTGAACACTGCTGTTCTGCTCTCCAGGTGGACTAGACCCTGACCCCCTTCTTCTTTTGGAAGGTAGAGTACACTCTGTGGGATCCAGTGGTAATGACCCCAGAAGAAATTTACCAAAACTCTTTGGAGCTTTTGTAGAAGACCAGGAGGGGGTTCTGTGCATTTCAGCTTGTGCCACAGAGTCGACGCCACCAGATTATTAATGATCAGCACTCGTCCTCTGTAGGACATTTGCGGCAACAGCCACCTCCACCTGGCCAACCTTGCTTCAAACTACTCCACAACTGCCTCCCAGTTTTTCTGAGTTGTGTCGTTGTCTCCTATATAAACCCCCAGGTACTTAAAGACCCCCCTCTTCCAGTTTAAACCTCCTGGCAGTTTAGGGAGACCTGAAGACCAACTTCCAACTGCTAGTGCCTCACTCTTTGCCCAGTTGACTTTTGAAGCTGATATTTTTCCAAAAGTTTCAACAATATTACCCAACTGGTTGACATCCGTCTGGTCTTTCACAAACACGACAACGTCATCTGCATACGCAGATAAAATGAGGTGTGTGTTAAAATCAGACAATATCAAACCATTAACACAAGAACGAATGTTGTGTAACATGGGTTCAATAGACAGAGCGTAGAGCATACCGGACATCGAGCAGCCTTGTCTTATTCCTCTGGTCACGTCAAATGGTTCACACAACCTACCATTAATTTTCAGTACACTCTGAATATTCTCATACAAAACCTTAATCCTGGCAATAGTTCCAGGGCTGAGGCCAAACCTTTCAAACACTCTCCAAAGGTAATGGTGCTCAACCCGGTCAAATGCCTTTTCTTGGTCTAGAGAAACCAGACCAGCATCATAGCCCAATGAACCAGAGACCTCCAAAACATCACGAATCAGTGACACGTTGTCAATGATGGACCTGCCAGGCACACAGTACGTTTGGTTCGGATGTATAAGCTGGTCCATCACCTTCTTCAGTCTGTTAGCGAGGACTTTCAACAGCAGTTTATAGTCCGTACATAGCAGACACACAGGTCGCCAGTTCTTTATGTCCTGAAGGTCACCTTTTTTCGGCAACAGCGTCAGAACTGCCCTCTTGCAGCTCTGAGGTAAAGATATCTGAATGAAACTTTCTCTGAAGACTTCCAAAAAGTCTTCACACAATTCATGCCAAAACGTTTTATAAAACTCGGCAGGTAGTCCATAAATTCCAGGGGCCTTCCCCCCTGCATGCTCTGCAGTGCTGTGAACAGTTTCTCAGCCATCAGAGGACTTTCCAGCTCTTTGTTGGCTTCCTCTGAGACTCTGGGCAGCCAACTACAGAAGGATTCAAATGTCTCGTCATCCTCAGTGTACTCACTGCGATACAGGTGGGAATAGAAATCAACAGCCCTCTGCCGGACCTCACTGGCCTCCGTTAGCGTCTGTCCTGTTGGCGATTGTAAGGCGTGGATGAGTCTGCTCTGCCCATTCTTCTTTTCCAGACTGAAAAAAAACTTACACTGTGAATCCATCTCAGCAGTGCTCTGAAAGCGAGACCGGACCAGTGCACACTGTGCTTTAGAGCCAAGCAGGTCAGCCAGCAAGGCTTTTTGAGATCTTCAATACAACCTCTGTTTCCTGTGGTTTCTGCATAACTCTGTAGTTCCACTATTTCATTCTCTAGATCCCTCATAGATTTGGTGATGGTGAGATCACGAGAGATATTCAAAGTGTACTGCTGACAAAGCTGCTTGATCTCCACTTTCCCTCGATCCCACCACTGGTTTAGTGATGTAAACTCTTCTTTTCTACTCTAAAAAACTCTCCAAAAAAATGTGAAAGTTTCTCTAAAGTTGACATCTAACAACAGAGCAGTGTTGAAGTGCCAGTGCGCAGACCTATTTTTAATATATTCAATAAAAACCTCACAAGTTACCATGGAGTGATCTGAGAAACTCACTGGCAGAATTTTACATTTTTTAAAAATGCTAAAATGATGCCTGAAACAGTAGAAACTATCCAGTCTGGCCATAGAAAGAAAACCCTCCCTACTTTGGGCCCATGTGTACTGTCTTCTCTCTTGATGCGTTTCTCTCCACACGTCGGTTAAAGTGTGCGTTTCCAGCAGCTGCTTCATCACACGTTGTGAGGCAGAGTGAGGTTCTATGTGGTTTCTGTCTAGCTGGTCTTTATCTGTGCAGTTAAAATCTCCTGCTAAAAACAGATGCTCTTCTGGCCCACATTGACTTAAAACTGTGTCTAGTTGGTTTAAAAACTGAACTCTGTCTGGTCCGATGTTCGGAGCATAAACATTTACAAAAACAACAGTAAACTGTTGATACTTGGCTCTGACCAACAACAGTCTGCCTTTCACTTTCTCCTCCACGATATGAGACTCTGGTATGAAATCCTTGGAGAACAGCATTGCCACTCCTCCACTGGTTGTATTGAAATGGCTTAAAATCACCTCACCGTCCCATTCTCTCTTCCAGTCCGTCTCATTGAACGTGTCACTGTGGGTCTCCTGGACCATCATCACGTGAAGACTTTTCAGTTTCACCAGGTAAAACAAACATGTTCTTTTCCTCACATCTCTGGCTCCATTTACATTTAATGTGGATATTTTAAAACCACTCATTATTAGAGATTTGAGGATAAACACACATAATAGCACAGATAGGAAACAGACTGTCTTATATCGTCTCTGAAGACTCATCGTGATTCAGGTCTTGTCTGATTTTCACCACAATCTTCTTGAGTCTGTAGATTTCCTGATCTGTATATCCTCCCTTTCCTTTACTGCTCATCTGCACTCTAGCAGACTTTACAAACAGTTCCTTGTCAGGAAAGTAGTCAACAATTTGGACTTTCTTCATGTTCTTTGTAGTTTGTAAGAACTTCTTAATCTGTGGCACACCATACACCTTTTCCTGTTGTGTTTTGGTAGACAGTTGTGAGTCTACCACACAATCTTCTTCCTCATCCTCCATACTGTTTTCTGACTCAGGGAGCTTGTCTTCCTGCTGAGTCTCGTTTACATTTTGAACTGTTCCTTTCTTGGCCTGAGAGCCTCTGATGCTTTTTGACTGTTGTCTTTTAAGAATGGGAGTTCTGATCTCATTCACTTTCTCCACCAGCTGCTCCTCCACCAACTGCTCCTCCTCACTCTCAGTAACTGTGATCCCAGCTACTGCTGCTCCATGACTTGTTACCACTATCTTCTGCTCTCCTCCTGCCTCTTCCACACTGCTATCATAATTTCTTTCGTCTAACTGAACGACTGCTGTTTCACCCTCTTGGTTCTGCTCAGCCACGTTGTTTTCCTGCCTCTGTTGAGTCTGTTTCCTCCCCCCCATCCTGCTCAGCCTCAGGCTGGGTTTGATTGACAGGAGGTTTGTCAGAGTTGACAGGGGAGACTTTCTCAGGGCACGCACGAACTATGTGTCCTTCTTTGCCAGAGCCAAAAACACTTTAAGACCCCTGACGTCACAAAAACAACATAATCAAAGTCCTCAACTTTCAGACTGAAGACCAGGTTCAGTTCTTCATCCTTCTGCTGAGGATCATGTCAACCTGTCATCTTTCCTGATCGGGGGAACAATCTCCCGAATCTGGACCGTTCCCTCACCAACACTGATAAACGGGGGACAGTTTCATATTGTCACTCTTGTTGCAGGTGTTGAGAGAGGAGACACTGATACCAGCGTATGGTTCACAACGATACCCTTCTCGATAATTCTGTTCGCGTTTTCCACGCTGTCCACAGACAACACCACAGCGCTGCTCATCCTAGCAGCTGACTTGATGATTCTGTGACCCACAAGGTCACCGACAGCCAAACCACAACTCTCCACCGTGCAAGGAAAAGTTGGCGAGACCTTAAAGCCGTGTTTCCTGCTCAGTCTAACATACTACATAGCGGCGTTTGAAACGCCGACCAGCTAACGCTGGTGGGCTGCAAACACGCACTCAAGCCCCTAACCACACTCTCTGTGCCCCCCACACACCCGAAAGTTCTGAAAACACATTGTGTACAACAATATTATCCGCAATCACAAATATAGAAGAAGAAAAAAAACGTACTCACAATCGCTCTCAAACGACCGCTCAGCACACCCACTCAATCCTTCCATTCAGAGAGAGGTATTGAGGGCAAAACCTGGGAATTATTGCAGCTGCGGTGGATATAATGAAATACGGTTTTGAACCGGTGAACAGAGAAATGTTCATGATCAATTGGTCCTGCAATTAACATTATAATGATCACAGCTCACTGGGTTCATCAACACACCGTGCAAACGCTAAGGCAGGTATGGGAGACAAATATTGCCTTTCCTCAACCTGACAGTAAGTGGCTGAGGAGAAAAATATGAGTGTAGATGGAATGCATGTTTTCTCAAACCTTCATTATACCTGGGCGACATATGGATAGATGCAGTTTTGGTAAATCAAAGCAAAGAAAAAAAAAGGACTCCTTCTCCTAACTTCTTCTATTTTTGTGTATCTCAGACTAAACTTTGTCAGATCGTCATACTAAATTCAACATAAGACAATCTGAATAAATACAAAAACAAGATTTATTAGAATTTACTTTATTAAACCAAAAAAGATTCTCTGACACCAACTGGCTCAGTTTATGCCTTTTGGGAGAGTGGCAGGGAGAAACTGCTTAGGGCAGTCTTCATTTTGACAGCTGTTGTTGTTCTGTGGTTAGCCCCTTTTTACTGCATATTGTATTTCAAAAATAATTGTAATTATCTCTTAATAAATGATTAAGAAATACTTCAGTGGCCTTATAAATGTCCCTGTGATGACACAGGGCAAATTTGGCTTCTTCTTCGTTCAGCCATTCCCTTTAGGGATCACCATATTGCATCCTATGTTCCCATTTTGCTTGTCCTTTTCATATTCTCTGTTACACCAACCAACTGCATGTCCTCTCCCACCACACCCAGACATGTCTTTGGTCTTATCCCTTTTCTCCTGCCTTGCATATTAATCTCCAGCATTATTCAACCAGTTTATCCACTTTCCCTCCTTTTCACGTATGCAAACCATCTCAATCTGGCCTCTCTTTGCATCCAAAACATTTAAACTGGGAAATTCCTCGGATGTGCTCGTTTCTAATCCTGTCCAACCTTGGCACCCCCAAAAAAAAAGTTGGCATTGAAATATCTTAATCTCTTTCCCTTCCAGCTCTGGCTACTGTGTTCTGGTCAGTGCCACTATCTCAAAACCCCTATCCCCTTGTAATCTCCTCCCTTCACTATTGCTGCTATCCTGTCTCAGATAACTTTGCTCTGACCAAATTACCCCATGTACTTGAACACCTCTACTCCTTGCATCTGTACCGTTCCACCTGCTTCCGTTTCATTCACTTGCGAGGTGCGCCGATCGATTGGTGCGGCAGTAGGCCTAGTTTGATGATCATGATCAGTAATCAGTGAAAATGAATTCTGTTGTACGGTGGTAGAATAACTATGTAAGTGGTGGATCAGAAAACCCTGGTCAGTGCTTGCCCAGCGGTGCCTGCACATGCATTTAATAGACCAAAGGAAAGAATTAAGTAAGAAATTATGAAACACATCCAACAAAAAATGTAAGAAGCTGTATTCAACCGAAATGGTACTAATTACTAACTAAAAGGCTGGATAACTTTGAAAACAAAAATTATAAGGATACATTCCACAATAACTAAAGAAGATCAGAACCACCAACCTAAATTTTATGGAGCAATTAAGGTTTTGAAGAGGAGTAAGACCACTGGTTAAAGTTGGTATCCATAGTATGATCAGTGTTTTCAGGAAGAATCGCATGTTGAAGAGTTCCTACTTTAAACGGATGATGATGTCAATATAACACTTCTGTTGAGTTTACCACAAAACGCAGCCACCTTAATAACTTAATTTAATTTGTTTTAGTTTACATTGGAATAACATAGTGTTAGTCAGAGTAATACCACTCTGGGGTACAGATTAATGTTATCACCTTTGTCCTACCTCCGACCCTTCCTTGTGCCTCCATGGATTAAGCCTGCATTATTAGAAAGTTGTGTCTTCATTAAAAGCATAACAATAACAGCAAGAACTGCTCTGATCATGTGATAAAAGGACCAACCTCTGATAAAATATGTTTTATATTGGTCGCTTTTGTGCTTGTTCCACAGCTGTTGATAGCTCCTGCCATTGAATGTGTCGGCCCATGTAAACAAGATTTAAAATTAGATCACTGCTCATGTCAACAGTCATCCAGAAATATTTTTTTCACAATGATTTCATTCAGATTGAAGTAAACTCTCAATGAAAACCCAGCTACTGGGCACAATTAACCTCTCTCAATTTTCTTTCACAATGCTATAGCGATCATTATAATTCTGAGCCCAAAACCATTCGGTCTGAAAGTTTGTCTTGTGTACTTCATATTGATTTGGCATAGCTTTTATGTTGGATGCATTTCCTGACACAACCCTCCCCATTTATCGACTTCAGTCGTCATGCTCCTCATACTCAGAGTACAATTATTCATGGTCAAGAGGTGGAATCTGTTGTCAGCTACAAATATCTTAGTTACATCATTGACAACAATCTCACTTTTGAGGGTAATACTGAGATGGTTTGTAGGAAGTATCAACAGCGACTTTTCTGTCTGCGAAAACTCGTAGGTTACATGTTAACAGATCGCTGATGACACTGTTTTACAAAGCCTACATTGAATCTATCCTCACATTTTCCCTATCTGTTGGTTTGGCAGTCTGTACATAAAATCCAAGAATGCACTGGTAAAAATAGTGAATGTAAACCGTAAAATCATAGGAGTCCATCAGTGTAGCCTGTCTGTTTTGTACAACAGTCAGGTGTAGAAGATGGCAACTTCCATCTTGCCTGATCACACACACCCTCTTCATCAGGAGTTTGAATCTCTTCCCTCTGGTACTCGCTTCAGATTCCCCTCAGTCAAGATCAACAGGTACAAACACTTGTTCATCCACAGAGCCATCAGCCTTTCTAATTTTAGGAATAGGAGGTAATGCTTGGGTCCAATATTTAAATCAGTTTTTGCTGGTCATACCTATCTTCACTCTTAAGGCAGGAGGATTGATATTATGTAGCATTTTATTATTGTTTATATGTGTACGTGTATATCCATATATATGTATGGATATGTGTGCATGTTTGGTGTATACATGTATATATTCCCATTTTAATGTATAGTAATATTGCAGCTTTATTTTTTTTCAATTTGTATGATTGTGCTAGCTCATTGATGTAAGGCTGCTGAGCTTATGTTACGTTGTGTTCGTCTTTTTTATGTCGATGTACTATGCACTATGCTGCAAAACAAATTGCCCTTCTGGGACAAATAAACTTGAACTGAACTTATCTCATGTATTGGAAGGTCACTGTGTTGGGTAGGTGCAACCAATTGGTGAGTATGGAGCTTGCAATAAACGTAGTATTCCTCACTCTGCCTTTTCATGTAGGAGAGAGAAAGTGTCGTCTAAAACACAGACACTTCAGCCAGTGTTCGGTGTGTCCTGCCTGGGCTACTGTAGTCTATAGTCATGGACACAACTCTATAAAATACAGTACTCAAAAATAATCCATTCATATGGAGCTGCAATAATCAGAAGAAAATAAAGTAGCCACAGTGTTTTCCAACTAAGTTGGAAATAAATTACAAAATATCTGAGAAAAAACTGAAAGGCACTTGTGATGACAGGACATTTTAAATTAAGCCTAGTTTCATACCCAAATAAAAATAAAAAATGCTGATAACTATCAGGAATAATTTACATATTGTTGGTGACAGGTACTACCTAAAATAATACATTGTCAATGTCAGCAACATTGTTCCTTATTCAAGGTTAATCTCTTCTGTACATAGTTATCGTTTTATCTTCTTGTCTAGTTGAACGCTCATTCTACTTCTGGAGACGCTAGGGACTACAATGAACCCTGCATGCTAGGAGAGCAGTGTTCTGGTTGGACAATATGGAACACTGACCTCCTTCAGATACGCTGTTGACTGACCGTTAAGTGCTGCCGGAAGCCAAGGTTATGCCCTCAAGAGTAGATATATCATCAGATAAATTGATCTAAGGTGCTTGGGTCCCAGCACATTAACTCAGTTTTATCCGAATATAATAAGAAGTTGCACGTCATCCAGGTCTTAATGTCTTTGAGACATGCCTCTAAATTAGATAGGTGTTTAGATTCACCTGGCTTCATAAGTACAATTGCGTTTCATCTGCATAACAATGAAAGTTTATGAAATGTTTCCTGATAATGTTGCTTAAAGGGAGCAAATATAGTGTGAATAATATTGGCCCAAGCACAGATCCCCGGGGAACTCCATGGGTAACTTTGCCATGCATGGATGATTCATTGTTAACAAATACATAATGAGATCTGTCACATAAATATGACTTAAATGTATTTAATGCAGTGTCTTTGATGTCAATTAAGTTTTCAAATCTTTGTATTACAGTTTGGTGGTCAATAGTATCAAATGCAGTACTAAAATCTAACAAGACCAGAACAGAGACCAGTCCCTCATCAGGTGCCATTAAACGGTAATTTGTAACTTTAATCACTGCTGTTTCTGTACTATGGTGAACTCTAAAACCTGACTGGAAATCCTCAAATAAACTATTGTCACGCAGAAAATCACAATTGTCCGGCTACCACTTTCTCTAAGATTTTAGAGAGGAAGGGAAGGTTAGACATCAGCTTGTACTTTGCTAAACCCTCTGGATCAAGAGTTGGCTTTTTTAAGCAATAGTTTGAATATCGCTATTCTAAAGGACTGTGGTACGTAGCCTGCATTTAAAGATAGATTCATGATAGAGAGTTTCTAATAGAGAGTTGGTGACTAGGGGGTAAACTTTCTTTAAACATACTAGGTTCTAGGAGACAGGTTTTTGTTTTGGATGAGGAAATAAGGGAAGTTAATCGTTTGAGATCAATAGGAGGTTGTGGATCTTGTCCCTTATACTTATAATTTTATCATTAAAGAAACTTATGAAGTCTTTGCTACTAAGGGTTCTAGAAAAAAAGACCGGTTACAGTGCTGAACAAAAACCTGGGGTTGTTTTTATTTTCCTCTATCCGTGCATAGTAATAGGCGGCTCTTGCGCTGCAGATGACTCTCCTATATTTTTTAATGCTATCTTGCCAGGCTAAGCCGGACTCTACAAGCTTAGTGTGACGCCATTTTCTTTCTAGTTTAGGGGTTGTTTGTTTGAGGTTTCCTCTCAAATAGTCGAGAGTTAATCTCAGTAAGCTTACATCTCGGCAAAATAATCAATGTGCAAAGGACTAACGGTAGAGTAAGATTTTTCTGTTAAGTCGAGACATGCAACTGAACTAAGTGCTGATGGAAGAGCTTCTTTAAAAATTGCTACTGCCTCATTAGATATATTTCTAGGGTATAATTTTTCTAGTAGCAAGTGATAAATCATTGCAAATTCAAAAGTTACCAAACAGTGATCTGATAGCAGTGGGTTCTGTGGTTGGACTATTAGTTTTTCATTGTCAATGGCGTAGGTCAGGACTAAATCCAGGGTGTGATTAAATCAAAGAGTGAGCTTATTAACACTTTGACGGAAATCGACAGAGTCTAATATTGAGTTAAATGCAGCACCAAGACTATCGATATCTTTATCTACGTTAATGTTAAAGTCACTTAAAATAATTATTTTATCTTTATCAAGGATTAGGCTTGATAAAAAATCTGAGAACCCATTTAAAAATTCAGAATATGGAACAGGAGCCCCATGCACTATGATTATGTCAATGGACAATGCAATAAGTATCCCGGTGATGTAGTTCAACTGTTACAACAGCAGGTGTTGATGTGACTCAGAAAACGACATAAAACCAGATGAAGAATGGGAGGAATCATTTAAAGCCGGTCATAAACAAACCAACAACCCAACATAGTTATAAGGGAAATCAAATTAAAATAAAAATTAATTTAAATTCATCAATAACAATGTATTTTAATAAAAACATAAATTAAACCCAAAGTAATTTTGATCTCTTTTCGGACATTCTCCCAATAATCTGTGATCATTATGCAAGCCAAAAATATGTGTGCGTAATCACCAACCAAACCAACACCCCCAACACATCTCAGATCTGTTCCCATATTTGATGTGATCAATGGGATTTTTAAAAACTCTTCACCTTCTTATCAAATTTCCTCTATGTTTGGCTGTTGGTTCGTTTATGACCTGCTTAATAATTCCTCACTTTTTTATCTGTTATTATTTTTGTGTTGAGCTCCCATCGTTCTTTAACATCCATATCATTATAATTAGATTCTTTCTGTAATGCTTAGTACATTTTTGACATCATCCATTTATTTGATTCTTCCTCTGTGTTAATTCATCAACAGTTCCTCTATTTCAGCTGGTTCTTCCAATGTATTGAAGGAAATGGATTAGCTGTAAGAATTTATAAAAGGTGTTTACTGATAAACTAAATTACTGTGATAGTTGTTTAAATGATTTCATAGTTTGATCTTTTACATTTATCTGTTTATCTGTTTAAAGTCTGGATTTTATCTTGGGTGGCTCGTACTCATCATGCTTCCGATAGTCCACAGTCAGGTCCAGTGTGATAAACTTTGGATCTGAGTCACAGCGACACCTGCCGTGTAACAGGTGAACTACAAAGAACCTGTGTTCGCAAAAATCTGAATTGCAATGAGGAGATGTCATGGTGAGCATCATTGAAATGCACAGCTATTGGATGAATCAAGTCGTCCTTCACATTGTGATTTAGTGCTAACTAATCCTCTTGTTTCCGTTTTCTTGAGGTTTTTCCAATGTGCATGTCTCCATCTTCATGGCCAGAGGGACAGCGTATAAGGTCAAAAATCCAAACTCCAAATGTAAGGGACGAATATCAAAATAGAAGGAATTATCAAAATTAAGAATCACACACAGGAAACACTGTGAAATTGGGCTGGAACCCGGGACAAACATGATGACCATGGCGATCAACAACAAACTGTCACGGAAAGGGCCACATATCTTGTTTGTTTGTAAAGAATTGGCAGTAATCTAACTCGATTGAACCTGGGTGCACTGACTAAATGGTACTGATACTGGAATAAGGAGACACAGCTGCAGGAAGAGCACAGGAGAATGGATGGACAATCACACAAGAGAACAGAAGGAAGAATACAAGAAACACACACATATAACAAATATGAGACAGGAAATACATGACTACACTAAGAAAGGAATAGAACAGGAACTTGACTTCCTAACCAACAGTCTCCTCTACCCTCACTCTGAACACCGTCGTCCCACAGGGCTGTGTGCTGAGTCCTCTCTTCTACTCCCACTTCCCCTACCACTGCAAACCTATACATGTTTGTATTACCATTATTAAGTTTGCAGACAACACTACAGTGGTTGGCCTCATCAAAAACAACGATGAGTTGGCCTCAAGAAGGGAGGTCCAGCACCTAGCCCCATGGTGTGGCAACAACAATCTGGCTCTCAACACCAAGAAAACCAAAGAGATCATTGTGGATAACAGGAAGACTAAAGGTGGAACACACATATCTATTCACATGCTTCCATGCTGGAAGTTGAATGCTTTACCAGCTTCAAATTCCTGGGTGTCCACATCTCAAAGGACCTCTCTCCCTCAACACCTCAACCCTGGTCAATAAGGCTCACCAGCACCTCTTCTTCTTCAGGATACTAAAGAAAAGTCCAGCTATCTCCTCAGATTCTGGTGAACCTTCTACCGCTGCACCATTGGCAGCATCCTCACCAACTGCCTCAAGGTTCTGTATGGCCAATGCTCTGTCTCGGACCGTAAAGCTTTGAAAATGATTGTGAAAACTTCCCAACACATCACCGAATCCTCACTTCCCTCCATTGAGACTGTCCAGCGTAAACGATGTACGCAAGGCACGCAGTATTGTTAGGGACTGTTCTCATCCCAGACAGACTCCCTGCTCCTCTGGGAGACGCTACAGGTCTCTCCGATCCCGGACGAACAGACTTAGGGACAGCTTCTTCCCTAAACCTGTCACCTTGTTGAACTCCGCACCTCTGTGATGCCACCCCTTTCCACCAGGGTATGACCAACAACTACCCGGACACTTGCACTAACCCCCTCCGATATTTGCCCTACTGTATATTTGCACTACTCCTGCACTTTACTACTTCTATACTCTGCACTCTAATATTATTATACTCTTTCTATACTTTACTATATATATGCTTCTCATTTGCCCTGGTTAAGATACTAACTGTATTTCGTTGTCTCAGTACTTCTGTAGTAATCTGTGCAGTGACAATAAAGTTTAATCTGATCCATGGCTGTTAACAAGTTCAAAGCTTATTGCATATAGAGAGCCATCCGCAGTGCCAAAGCGGCCTATTTCTCTGCACTGATAGAGGAAATTAAAAACAACCCCAGGTTCAGCATTGTAGCCAGGCTGACTGACAGTCAGAGTTCTATTGAGCCCCCTATTCCTAAAACCCTTAGTAGCGATGACTTTATGAGTTTTAATGACAAAATTATAAGTATTAAGGACAAGATCCACAACCTCCTGCCTTAAATTGGCTCAAGTTTATACCCCAGGACTATGTGCTTGGACACAACAGATAGACCTGGAGCAGATCTAGACCGCTTTATTCCTATTGATCTGAAACAATTAACTTCCCTTATTTCCTTCTCCAAAACAATAACCTGTCTCCTAGACCCTATCCCAACTAGTCTACTTAAAGAAAGTTTACCCTTAGTCGGCAGCCCTCTATTAGAAATCATCAATCTGTCTTCAAATTCAGGCTACGTACCAAAGTCCTTTAAAATAGCCATAATCAAACAATTGCTTAAAAAGCCGACACTTAATCCTAAGGCTTTAGCAAATTACAGGCGATATCTAACCTTCCCTTCATCTCTAAAATCTTAGAGAAAGTGATAGCCGAACGATTGTGGGATTTTCTGCGTAATATTAGTTTGTATGAGGGTTTCCAGTCAGGTTTTAGAGTTCACCATAGTACAGAAACAGCAGTGATTAAAGTAACAAATTACCGTTTAATGGCATCTGATGAGGGACTGGCCTCTGTTCTGGTCTTGTTAGATCTTAGTGCTGCATTTGATACTATTGACCACCAAATTCTAATACAAAGACTTGAAAACTTAATTGGCTTAAAAGACGCTGCATTAAATTGGTTTAAGTCATATTTATTTGACAGATCACAGGATGTATCTATTAACAATGAATCCTCCATGCATAGCAAAGTTACCCACGGAGTTCCCCAGGGATCTGTGCTTGGGCCAATATTACTCACACTATATGTGCTCCCTTTAGGCAACATTATCAGAAAGCACTCTATAAACTTTCAATGTTATGAAGATGACACACAATTGTACTTATCAATGAAACCAGGTGAATCTA